>JANHGO010002463.1:0-29915 GCA_024606505.1 Aquila spilogaster
AGTCCAAAAGGTTTAACTGTTATGATGGCATTTAGATTCCTCAGTCATAGCTTTGACACCTAAAGTTTCTTAAGTTTAGCACTACATCTAATTTACATTACACTAATTTGTGTAACTAATCATTAATTTATTAGCAAATTTAAACTTGTATTTTAGAAAGTGTACAAGTTGTGGTAATTCTCCCTTTGTGCAACTAAATGGTTAAAGCAACCTTGTCCACCAGATAAGTTATGTAGCAAGTACTCTTCAGACACATCTTGCTACATGTTCCCGTGTATTCTTTGAAATGCAGCAAGACAAACTTCTTGTTAGTATCACAAATATTTGACTTTCTCTCTCTCACTCCAGAGCATATATCCTTGCAATATGCTTGAGAGACAGAAAAACTACTTTGTAACTTAGAATCTGAGGCACAGAAATTGTGCTTTAAGAGTTCATGGAATTTCAGCAGCTCGGTAGTTCATGCAACAGAGTGGGGGAATGAAAGCTTGATACAGTAAGACTCAAGATTCAGGTCTATACTGCGCTTAACAGAGAAGGGTATCCATAAGGGTATGCATTTATACAAATATTCATTATGATGATACCAGCTAGGAGTTATGGAAAGGAGTGGATCTTGAAAAAATGTTGCTTTTGAATTGCTGATTGCTCAAGAGAAGTTCACAGTCTGGAATTATGTATAGTCAACTACAAATGCAACTACAATGCATCTGTCTTCAGAACCCTACATGTGAGACTGTTCATGTCCAAAGAATCATCTGCTTCTCATAAAGAGGAATGTTTTGTGCACTGAACATTGGTGTTTTTGTTTTGTAGCGGTATGGAGGTGAAAAAAAATATCTAGCATCAACAGAAGCATTGAGTCACTGTTGATAAGAAAACCGAATATACTCATGTTGACAAGGTCTCTAGTGGTTGTGCACGACTTCATAGCTGACACCATCTCTCTTCATCCATCCTTTCACCAGATTGCTTTGCTGACTGCACAGAGAGAATCAAGTGTTTTCTTTTTTTTTTTTTTCCCTTCAGAGTGAAAGGCAAACTTACACTGAAGGAAACAGATTCTGTAAGAATCACATGATGAAGAATATCAAAGGTGACTTTCTGTCAGGCCCCCACACACAAGTGCAGAAGGTACACCAGTAGAATGCATTTACTAATAGAATATTCCTCCTTTTTCAGTTTGAAAGCTTTTAAGTGTAACAGATGGCAGTACTATTAAACTAATGTAAGATAAGGGACAAAGGCTCATACTGGAACACCACTGAGCTGACTGATAATATTTACGGATCTGGAGACTTTTTTTTTTTTTAATAAACTTGATTCCCTTAATCAGGCAAGAGTTACTTCAAAAGAGGGTCTGTTGTCATCTGGAAGTCATCTGGAAACCACTCAAATGTCACAAAAGTCAAATTAAATGACTGATCTTATTTCCAGTATGATATATTTCAAACCATAAGATTTCTTCATGGGTGAAGAAATTCTGAACTTTTGTTTACAGATGGAGTGAATATTTCAAGAATTATCAGGGCAGTTTTCTAAAGATTTAGTGAGAGCAAGCTGAAGGGGTTGGAAAGAATCATTTGGGTGCAAATATTGATTCACTTATTTGTCTTGCTTTCAATCCTTATCACTTAAGTAATGACAAATAATATTTAGTCATAGATATTTTAGAGAACTGGCAGGCCACCATTTTTTTTCAACAGAACTGCTATTATGTATCTGAGACAGAAGAGCACATGCACTAGACTAACTAGACATACATCCAAGACCAGTGAAAATGTCATATTAAAAGCACAATCCTCCTTCATCCCTAGTTAGTATGCCTTGCTAAAATATTTTCCGTATTATAATTGTTGAGTTTGATTTTTCATATTAACCTATCTGATACAAAATGATTGATGGAGCACTATAAGATCTTTAAATTTTGACATGTAAATCAAATATCTTTGCTACAGAATCCAATCTGGAATGTAAACCTATTAGCTTTTTAGGATATCTCGACAGTAGGAAATTATTTAATCTATTTATTTTAATTCTTCTGCCTGTAGGACATCTCTCTATGTCTTGGAAATAACATTTGACAAGGACTTCAAGATTATAATGTTAGGATTATAATAATAATTAGATCCATTTGCAGCATTTCCTAGTCATATTATAATATAATAGTACTGTAGTAAGAACAATTCAGCGCTTGGAACAAAGAGCCTGATTGTCCTCTTACGGTTGGTGCCAGATTCTCAGGTGGTGTAAATCAAAACAGCTTCCAAGAGCTGGACAACCTGGCTTCTGCTCTTTATATGTACTTTGTTTACAATATTAATTCCAAAGCATTGTGATAGTAATTCTTCCCTTGGCAATAATTATTTTTTCTGTATGCAAGTTTTATTTCCTCAATTCTGTTTCCATTGAAATTAAAATGAAGGGATTTTCTTTTCTACCTAAGGCTTAGTTTAATGAATTGATATCTAATGCTGCGTTAACACCAACTTTACTGAAAAAAGGAGGGGCCTTTTTAGTTCTATCTTGTCCTGTGATAAATGCTATAGATCCTTTGCAAATAGTGATGATGTTAATTTCTCAGACAAACTAATAGGTGTTAGAGATTATCTTCGGTTTCACATATATCGATATGGGCATTGTATTAAAATGTCCTTCTTTTTGAGATCTGACCAAGAGGCTTTTTTGTATATTTGTTCATGTAAAATGAAACACTGATAAGAGGAGGCTCAGGGGAGGCCTTATCTCTGTACGACCACCTGAAAGGAGGCTGTGGCGAGGTGGGGTTCGGCCTCTTCTCTTGCATAGCTAGAGATAAGTTGAGAGGAAGTGGCCTCAAGTTGCACCAGGGGAGGCTCAGGAAAATTTTTTCTCTGAAATTTCTTCTTCCTTCCAGTGATCAGGCACTGGAACAGGCTGTCCAAAGACGTGGTTGAATCACTGTCCATGAAGGTGTTCAATAAATATTTAGACATGGTACATGGTTTAGTGAGGAAATATTGGTGGTGGGTAGATGGTTGGACTAGATGATCTTGGAGGTCTTTTCCAACCTTGGTGATTCTATGATTCTATGAAATCTTCCACAAGAAGTCATAATGGAAATCAGTGAACTTTGGCTCATTGTGTTCCATCTAAACTCATTGACAAACTTCTCTTTCACTAATTCTTTCCTGGTTATAACTCTTTATTTTACAGATCTGTTACTGGCTTTATTTAGAAATTGAATTTCTTATCTTATTCTTATTCTTATCAGAATCCTTCATGGCTTTTCCTTTATGTACAATCCAATTCTGTATTTTTGTGTTACAGTTACAATTGTTCACTATGTTTCTTCCTTCCTGAAAATCTTTTATGTATTTTCTAATTCTTTCTAAATAGTCACCTGTTTCCTGAAGTAAAAGGGTGGCTGTTTCTCTCCATTCCTTCATTCTGCTCTGTTGCATGCAATTGCTCGTTTGTTTCCCACTATCTGAAATTCACTGACACATTATGGCCTCAAGCATCTATTTCTCCCTTTTGACATCCTGGTTGACTGTCTACAGTGAAATGCTTGCTCAGTCAGGTGTATATTTTCTCCTTTATGCAGGAAAAATATTTAGTGATGAGCAAAATTTGACCTAGTGTAAGTAGATAGCATCTTAAAGATCCACTTTTTTCCACAACTGATATTAACTTAGCCTCAGTCCAACAACAAGCCTTTTCAGCCTCAGGTTTCTAAAATCATGAACTAAGTCTACCTAGAAAGCAAATCATCATATTGACATAAAAAAAAGGCATGTAACATGACATCCACAATAATATATTAATCCTAAGGTATAATGATGATTGCAGAACATGCAGTGTCTTAACTGGGGGAAGTAAGGTCTCCCTCTGCACATGTGCCTCTGATGGGATCATTTACAAGTTTTTTTGTCCTTTTCACATGCTGCAGCACTAAAGTAAACCATAGAGAGCAATGTAACTGTCAAGAGCGTTACCACATGTAATACCATCAGTTTCCTTGTAGTCAGACTAGAGCTAAGGTTGTTAAAGCATACTCTTAAGCTACCGAAGTATTTTGGATAGAGTAATATGACAGAGTAAGCAACATCTAAAATAAAAACATGAGAACTCTAACTGACTCCAAAAGACTTCTAAGTGCTTTTAATTGTTTAGCCAGTCTCTTTCAACTGTTGATGTCTGCAAATTGTTGTTTCCTGTTGTGAGATGAACTATGATCTCAGTTATTTACAAACACTTTTTACTAAGTAAATTTTCTTGAGATAATTATCTTACTTCTTTAACCTCTCAACTGAAAGACAACCTCTGACACTACGAAGTTATTAGATCAGAAAACAATGCATTCTCTTGTACCTGAATGCACATATCACATTGTTAGCAAAATTTTGCATAGTTATAGGAATAATCCGTAAATTGGGTATGCTGTAGGTAAAATGTAATTTCCTTATCTTGAGCTGATGGAAAGACTGATGAATTGCTAGTTTCTTTCCCCATTCACCCACACCCTTAATTCCCCCTCTTGGACCTGCTGATTTACAAAGCCCTACAAATCATCACCATTTAAGAATGCATGCTTGCAGTGCAATTTTGCTACTCAGGCACTTCAGAAATTGATTGTCATGGTTTTTTGACATTTGATGGCTGTGAAACAGAAATGAAGTCACTGTGTGGTAATTGTTAGGGATGAGAAATCCAAGCTAGGTTGGGAATATGACAAGACAGTTATAATAATAATAACAATAATCATATATGCAAATTTGAAAAAGTTTCTCTGGTATGAAAGAATTGTTCTAAGGAGCTAATTGTCATATCTCACATTGTAAGAACACAACTTTCCCCTATTCCTGTGTAAGGAAAATTCCATAGCTTAAATAGTAGATATATTTGTATAAATCTTAAGAATTATTTACTTATTTATATTATTTATTGTCTGATGATAGTTCATGGGAAGGATACAGACAAAAGTGACTATTAATCCAACCCATCTTTATACTCACTCCTCAGTTTGCAGATTACTAGTAATGTCCTTAGCCTACTAATGTGCCTTGTCTTCTTTCCATGGGAAAAATGTACCGTCCAGCTGGAAATGTCATCAATTTATTCCTACAGAAGCAAAAGTAAGTTAGTCGGATTCACAGAGCAAGATGATGATGTGTGGTTATGCTCGCTTGATGTATCTCGAGGCTTTGCAAAATGCCTCACGTTAAGCAACAGAGGAGGTAGAATGTAGCTTGGTGTAGAAGGCTGGGATTGCAAACTCTTATCTCTCTTGTTTCTCTTATAGTAGGCAAGTGGTCAACAGTAAAAGAAAGATCAAAATGACGGTTGTGATGCCACTTTCCAGTAGGTTGTACTATTCCCTGCTGACAACCAGATTCTTAGAGCTGCCTGACCAGAGATCAGTAACGCTTCTTTAGAAATAATCACAGATTCTAAGAAATTGAAGAGAAATGGAAAGAACATCTCTTTAGACAACGTAGCTCCTAAAAATAAAAAGTATTGGAGACAGAGTTGTAACAGTATAGTTTCTCTTGTTGTTTTTTTCTCTTTCCTCCTATGAGGGAAGAGAAAAAGGGCCAAATTGTACGTTGGAAAACATCCAGAACATTGTTGACTCATGTATTATGTAGGGCAGGTATGTAATACAGCCAGACATCCTATTTCCCTAATCATGCATCTCAGGAAATCTGTGTTTGCCCTTAGCTTGCCTTGACACATAGCATTCACTTCTAACGGAAATCTGCTTTCTCAGATTCTTCCACCATAGGATTTCCTTGTAGCTATGCAAATCCTTTTCCAGTCCTATCGACACAGTCAGTTTCTACAGATACTGTTTCTCCACTGTTCTTCATCTCATGAACTCACTGCAAGAGATGTTTTCATAAATGTTTGAGTGGAAAAAATTATATGAGACTTTGTTGTCCCGCAGGGCATAAAAGATCAGGACTCACTTCCTAGAAAGTAATTTCGTGTTTTTTTATGCATATAACCTTTGACTATGGTAGATATCTTAGATATCCATACTTTTTATATTAAACTTGAGACTGTAATGAGGTTTTGGATTTTTTTGATACCTAGCATATCAGTAGAAGAGGAAGAGAGTATAGGAAAGAGCATGCTAAATGGTACTCTAGTGATTTTTTTCTACATTTAACATCTTTTGTTTTCTGCAGATGTATCGAGTTCAACTTGAGGTTCCATGACATAATTTTCAGGCTGGAAATCTATGAATAAAAATATTAGCTAAACTCTTAGGCATCTCTAGCTCAAAGAAAATTGTTGATGTTCCTCATCTAACCTCTGCAGAAATGAAAAATCTCTTCAGCTGGTGACAGTACCATCTATAATTGTGGAACTGTTTTAAGAGGAGATGGGAGAACAGAATATTCATACAGAGGAACTTCAAGACTCAGAACCACAGACCATGTGGTTCTGTGACAAAAAAAAAAAAAAAAAAAAAGCCTGTTCATTAGTCTAGAAGGGAGTATAATCACTGGTTAATGTACCTTTTATTGTATAGTATCGAGTAAACTTTCAGCACTGTGGTTCACTATAAAAAGGAAATGGGAAAAAGGGACGATGAGGAGCTTTTGGAGATGGTTCAGAGGAGGGCCACGAGAGTGATTGAAGGGCTTGAGCACCTCTCCTATGAAGACAGAATGAAGGAGCTGGACTTGTTCAGCCTGAAGAAGAGAAGGCTCAGGCGAGACTCATCGTGGCTTCTAGTATTTAAAGGGAGATTATAAACAGGAAAGAAACCAACTTTTTACATGCGTAGAAAGTGACAGAACAAGGGAGAATGGTTTTAAATTAAAGGAGGAGAGGATTTAGATTAGATGTCAGGAGGAAGTTTTTCATGCAGGGAGTGGTGAGGTGCTGGAACAGGTTGCCCAGAGAAGCTGTGGGTGCCCCATCCCTGGAGGTACTCAAGGTCAGGTTAGATGTGGCTCTGGGCAGCCTGAGCTGGTGGGTAGTAACCCTGCACATGGCAGGGGACTGGAACCGGATGATCTTTGAGGTCCCTTCCAACCCAAATCATGCTATGATTTTATTTCTCATAATTTGCAATTAGTCAGGAAGCGATCCGTATCAGTAAAGCAAGTGAGAATATAGGGCTTTTCTATTTACAAAGTAAGGATATCATAACGAAGTCACAATCTAATGAAACACCTTCCATGTCAGAAGTTATGCATTGCAGATGGGCTATTGCATAAGCAATATATGGGAAAGAACAGCATAAAGGAAAATATGATACTATAAAAAATGATGGGAAAAAGTAGTAATGGGAAATTGAACTTTTCTTTCACCTTGTGACTAAAAACATTTTTACACAATAGGACACCTGGTATTCCACTAGAGTGAATTAGCAAATTGGCATTGGTGGAACATGAGAAAGAAAATGGGAAACTGCATATTTTATTTGCATTCTACTAAAACTGATTAGAATAGCATGTTCTGTGCAATGCTAACGTTTAAAGCAGAAAGAGAATTTCAAAAATAATAATCCCGAGTCCCAGGTGAATGAGTTATATGAGCTACATCATAAATATGGCAAATACAGATAGGTCCATACCTTTATACAATTTACTTATGTTTTCGGGGAATCTTCTCATGTTTCAGCTACAATCATTTCTGCATCCTGCTTTTTATAAATGGTTCTACAAATTCCCACAAGTTCTGCTTCCATTATCTTTTGACAAAGATGAGGATAACAATTTCAAAGACTAAAGAAGGGACTAGCAAGTTGCAAGAAATTAAAATGTCAGGAGGTGTAGGAGTATTTCCATCCTGCAGCAGAGCCAGAAAGAGTGTAGTTAAATCTGCAGATTGCTGAGCCATAGTTGCTAAGTCAGTTCAAGACTATAGGAATGCAGCAGTATGCTTAGGGAAGCATTAGCTCTGGTTAGCATCAGCTTGTGCAATACAAACCTCTCTTTCCCATTTGGTAGCACTTCTGTGCATTCTGTAAGTCTTCTTCCTCTCTCAGTAAGAAGACCCTATAAATTTTTAGAAGCATAAAATCCACTGTCTTTCTTTTCTCCATTAAAAATGTCAGGTATTCAGCTTAGAAAAGTTCAATTGCAATCACATATATCAATCCATCTTTAGAAACTTAATAGTACCTTCAAGATCACTTAGCTCAGTGTTTGGTGATAGATACCTGAGTTTGGAAACTAAGGACTAGATTTTCACTCTCAGTATACTTTTTGTTTTATGTATAAGGAAGCCACAAGCAGCAATAGTATAGTTATAAGGTGAAATAATTAACCTTGCCAAGACTAATGTTTTAGATCAGAAGTGTACTTCTTACAGTGATTCAGATTACACGTTGGTCAGTGCTGTACAAAACATGGCAGATCCATATAGATATTAGGATCAACTCTTTCCAATCAATTTTTATTTTTAATTATTAGCTCTTAACTATTTGATACATTATTTTTTCTTACAAACTAAGTATGCATTTAAATACTTAATCCATTAGTTAATCAGACTACATTTTTGAATCTCTCTAAGGCAATTTCTTTATTGTTCAGATCTGTTTATTTAAATGTTTCTATTTGAAAGCAGAATGCCAGATGATAATCTCTTCTTCTTTAGCAATGAAAACTGAAAGAACACCATGTAGTTGGAGGAGAGATTCAAGGGGATTTGTCTTCCTCATAAATCCTTATCTCTGAGTCTCCATACTTTCTTGAGCAGAGGCATTGCACATCAAGTTTTTGAGCCTGAAAGAACAAACATGTTGTTTCCATTTCTGCTGTAGACATTTATGTGGGATCATACAAAATACCTAAGTGAACATTAAATCCTACATTCACTACATGCTCCACTTCTATAGTTTAAACTGCTGAGAATGCAGCTGAAGCCTCCTATCATGAACCCTCCAGACAATTCTACAGTAGGTGATACCCTCTGGCACAAGGGTGGCGGGAAACACCTAAAATGAAGCCGTGTCTTCAGCATCTACTTGGTCATGTCAATATTACAAGAAGTATGTACTAAAAAAGCAGATCGAGAGGAATACACCACTACACAGAAGAAGGTAAGATGTCTTCTTGTGCACTGGAGAGTTCTTAGGCCTTTACATTATCCTGAGTAGATTCCTGTTATCCTGACTGAACCTCAGTAGTGCAATCTCTCCACAAAGCCAAACAAGTAACAGGTTGTAATGGCAAAAATCTGACAGCAGTGCAAACAGATGGCCGACTTCCAAAACTATGAAAAGAAGTACTCTTCTACAGTCACAGAAATCCGCATTATCATTGTGGCTCTTAATTGCTGTATTGTGCTAGCAAATAGGGTCTGACTATCAAAAGATTAAATGATTTATTTGGGCAAAGTGAGAAATGTGTTCTTTGTTTGCTCCAACTGCCCTTCTGTGGTGCAAGTTACCTCATTATAGCTATTAAGGTATACAGAGTGTACTGGCTTGCAGATCTCTTTGAAAATAGCTGACTTGAGCAGGACAGGTTAGTTTTAGTTCAGAAATCAGGTCAGCTCACTAACTACATTTATAAAATGGCTGCTCTATGCAGTTACAAAGGAGCACAATCAGGGAAGGCAGATAGCAAACAGGCAAAGGGCAGAGCTATCCAAGACAGGTCATTGTATAAAGGCATGATGTGACATGTATACCTGAGGACTTCTACCCAGCATCAAAACACAGTGATCATGTGCAGAAAAGCACTTGATTTAATCTGAAGTCAGTTTGCTGATTTAGTTTTCTTCAACAAAAAAAAAAATCTAATATGTTAACTGATAAGTTAGCAGGCTTTGTTACAGTAGACTAAGTGCCAGTTCTCCTGCAGCCAGAGAAGGAGGATAGCTCCACAAATTGTGAGATAAGGCTCATTTCACAGAAGTTGAGCTGGGTGTTCATGCCTTATGTTTTTGAGTTTGTCCTGGTGATACGCTTCTCAAATCACAGATTAGTTGTTTATGATTGCAAAGACGTGCCCTTATCCTTGTCTACAGAATATGAGGTTGGGTCTCAGACTATTCTCAAATCACATACCTAGTGAAAGAACATACATGTACCAACTGAAGCTTTACTCAATGCTAATTTGTAAACATGTGGTACTCACAAGGATTTTTTTTTTTTTATGTGAGTCACTGCTCTGAAAACTGGAATGAACTAGGTATCAGACTTGATGTCAGGTGTCCTGAAAATAAAGGGTTAAAGTTAGAAGAATATAAATTTAAAGAATAAACTTTAACTTATGACGGAGTTTAAGATATGATTCCACCTAAAGTGTTTTTGCTTAAATTGCTTGACAGTATTTATTGGTAAAAAGGAAAGAAGATGTTGAACCCAGGCAGACATTTACTTGACAATAACTACACAATCTTCTGTCTGACAGGCTCTTAAGTGTAGATATTTAGCTGTACATTGCCTTCTCAGTTTTTTTCTACTCTATGCTTTCAGTAGACAGAACCAAAATGGGTATAGTGAATATTTCTCTAAATTACTCCACTTTCCCAAATGGATTCGTATTGATTTTGTGAATGCATCCTCCAAACAAATAATCTGTTTCTGCCAGCTAGATGTGCCAGTCTTTAAATCCCCTTAATTACCAGACAGATAATATTGCAGGAGTCTGAAATAAAATCTTGCTGGTTGAGAATGAAGAAAGAAAATTTTATCAGATCTTGGTACATGTGTTTCTTCAAGAAAATCATTGAATAATGCCTGATTCAGTCATATTTTCCCCTCCTTCCATGAAATCAGCCCTCCCAGCCAAATTTTTTACATTGTAGCTCCTTGGTGCCCAGCCTTTGCAGCATTGCATTTTTGGCTATGTGCTGAAACTATCATTATTCCTTAATAGTTTTATGTGTTGTGTATATGTAATGCACACAAATCTTGCTTCTCACGAGCTTAGAAATCCCTTAATATGTGCTGCCAAAATCATAGCCTCACTGAAAATACCTTTTAGATTTTGAACACCTGTACATTTCAGTTCACTGCTAGCATAACGTAATCAAAGCATTTAGCTAATTTTTTTTTCAAGGTTTGCTTTGGCAGTACCCTACCTGATAAATATTGATGAATCTGTATTTGAAAGAACAACTCCTTGTGCAGAGGTCTCAACAGAGAGAGAAAGCAAGGTATATTATTTGCAATTGCAGAGCTGTACATCCCGTTATCTGTCACTTCCTTGTTGTAATCCTTGCTTTCAATACACCTGTGTTGGATAGAGTCTGTTTTGTTGCTTTGCTTTCTGTGCACTGTATGAGGGGGATGTGAGTGAGAAGAGGGAGAATTCTGCTTTCTTCCCCTAGTTCCTTCCTTGCTGAGCACTGGCTGAGATGAATCCTTTTGGTGGAAGCTGACAATCATTCCTTCCCTAGAAGAAGCAAGCAGTGTTTAGGGAGAAAAACTCCTATAGTATAGATTGAGATGAGTAAAGAAACCAAATGAGAAATAGAGAAAAGGAGGGAATGTGTGATAAGAATGTGTAATCCCAGAGAATACGAATACATATTTTAGCCATTTCTGTAGTGATCATTTTAAGATAATGGCCCAAACTCTGGCCTTGTCCCATTACTAAATTTTAGGAACATAGGACTTTGAACAACTTTCTCAACCCAGATATCATGTAGGACAGTTCTGAGACAGATTCACAAAGGTTTCCTATGAATTGATACAGAATGACCTGTAACCAAAGCACCAGCTAATATCTGGGCTAACAGCAAGATTAAAATAGATATGAAAATAAGTCTTTGCAAAGAGGAACTGGTAGTATCCAAGGAACTGATGGTTCTATCTAAAGTCAGAAACCTGTTTTTTAAAGTAATTTAAAAAAAAATTAAGGAATATAGATGTACGCTGGAGTTCTCAGACTGAAAAATACTCCTGTAGATTGTACTAGAGGGAAGAGAGGGAGCAAGGTATAGTCTTCTTACACGGAGAATTATGCTTTGATTGCTTGTCTGCTGAGTTGTAATGTTTAATATTGAGAATGTGGTTAATGTAATTGTTTTTTCTTTAGTCTTATGGCACTGATAGTCTATTGAAAGATCAAGAGCTTAGAGAATGTGACTCATCTGATTTAATATTTTTTTCCTTTTATTAAGTTTCTAGCAAATACAGTTTCCAAGAGTGAGCTTGAAAATATGATCCTCATTGTAAATGGTCATCAAATATGTGGAAAAAAATATGCTTTCTTTTTTCTTAAGATAGTATCACTGGTAACTCTCTTATCAATTGTAGCTGGCTGTACTGTACCTGTTAGCTCCCAGTGATCACTTCCAGTTACTTTGTAGAGATGAATTAAATGGAAGACAGCAGATGTAGTCTAGTGGAAAACTGGTAAGGACTAATTTATTAGTCTCCTTTTAGTTTACATCTAGGAGTCATAGAATCAAGGGATGATTAAGGTTGGAAAGACTAAGATTGTCTAGTCCAACCATCAACCCATCACCACCATACCACTAAATCATGTCCCTCACTCAGTGCCACAACCTCCAGGGATGGTGACTCCACCATCTCCCTGGGCAGCCTCTTCCAATACTTGACCACCATTTTGGAGAATAAATTTTCCCTAATATCCAACTTGAATCTTCCCTGGCACAATTTAAGGCCATTACCTGTCATCCTATCACTGTTACCTGGGAGAAGGTGCCAACCCCCACATCACCCCTACTTTCCGGTGGTTGTAGACAGAAATAGGGTCTCCTCCAAGCCTTCTCTCCTCCAGACTGAACAATCCCAGTTCCCTCAGTCACTCGTCATAAGACTTGTGTTCCAGACCCTTCACCAGCTTTGTTGCTCTTCTTTGGACACACCCCAGGGCCTCAATATCTTGTAGTGAGGGGCCCAAAACTGAACACAGTACATGAGGTGCAGCCTCATCAGTGCCACAGAGAGTTGTAGCCCTATTGCAGCCATAATGAAGGATCCAATAAGTGGATCTGTAAACGTATAATTTATTGTCTGGATCTAGAAATTGTTACAAAACGTTGCCTTATTCTACACTGTGAGTATACCTAAAAGTTTAAATATTCAGCATTGCCTCTAACAAGTTAACACAGGGTTAATCGATTGATGCTGGGCTGCAAACTCAGATTGCAGGCTTCAAAGGTCAGAATACTGATGGTTACAGTTTCAACTACCAAAAACAATGTTGCATCATATTAGAAATATAAAGAGAAAGTAGATGTTTAATATCATTTAACAGACTTTTTAAAATATTCATGTTAATAACAGCAACCAAATTAGGATTTAAAACATTTGAAATGTACAACATATTGTGTTTAGTAAAATTCCCATTTTAGTAAAGGAATAATACAGTAAAAGCAAAATCTCCCCAAAATTATGTTATTGGAAAGGTCTACTGTCAGGAATGCACACTGTATTATGGGATCTCTCATATAAGCAAAATGGGAGTAAAACACTAGCTTTTGGATTTGTGGCACTAAAGAAACATTCTGCAACATCATTACTAAGTATACTTAGTGCAGCACCATGGTGAATGAATGTTGAAATTTTCCAAAAGAAAACAAATAGAGTCAAATTCCAACTTATACTGAACTGATGCAAGTCAATTTCCTGTCTGGGCTGAAAATCAAAGCAGATTTTGATCCAAGTAGTGTGCCTAAATCAGGTATTCATCTTATGTAAATTGTACACATTCACTCCTTCTCTTTCAGTCATATTATTGCAATTATTGCAATTTCTCTCCTGTATATATACATACTCCACAAGCTGATCGGTTTAAAGCTCAGCCAACAATATGTTCAAATCATTCATATCTTTAGAAAAAGCAGGATGAGTCACGTAGGTGACTGGAGTATCATTCTTGTGGCTGCAATGACGTTGACTATGTTTAGTGTTTGGGACTCTAAGAGGATCAAAGCCCTTTCTTAAGGAGTTTCTATACACTTTAGTGCTCTAAGAAATATAGGAATTGAGACTTTCAAAAAATTCCAGGGAGGGTAATACTTTTTTAAAAAGAATTAAAATACACCTATGGCAGTGGTGTATTTTATAACATAGAATATTTATTTATTTATTCATTTGTTTTCAGATAAATTGACCACATCATATTTAGAAAAAGATTTCATCAGATACAGGAGTATTGTTATGATCCATTTCTAGTTTGAGATGTATTCTTCTGAAGCTAAAAGGAACATGGTTCAAAATGAAAGGAGAATCTTTGTACAGTGAGTGGCATGTCATAGGAGAATATGCTTTTTAAAATTGTATATGTGTTCAGGAATGCTTCTGGAGATCTGTGACTTACAGCTATGTACAAGGCTCAGCTGTTTCCAAGCAAAGAGAAAAATCATGATTCTGTCATTCCCTATGTTACATGTGCACAGGTGTTGTAAATAATTGCTAGATTAGGGAACTTCATATTTCAGATTCCAGGTTCCATTTTAATTGAAATCAAAGTTTGGATCTTATTCTGAATAACAAATACGGGAAATGCTGGAACTGATGCAACCCAGGCAATTCAATTGCAAAAGATGAGGTTAATATTAAGTCCAGGCCATGATAAAAAGTGCTTTGGTTTAATTCTCTGAGTAAAGAGGAGAACATTCAGCATGCAGTGTGGCTGACTTGTGGTTCATGGAAAAGCAGCAGTGTATTTAAAACTTCCATGTAATGAAGACAACCATTTTGATTAGGGTGAAGCTTGATGGTACCTTCACCATGACCTTCAACAGTGACATAAACCATAGTTATGGCAGCAGCAATTAAATATTGTTATCTAAATTGTTGTAAGTTAATTTGTTCGCTAATTTGGAATAATCTCATATGAAAGCTTCTGTAGGCTGTCAACAGCTTTTTTTGATAGACCATATTTATCTACTTTTCTGATATTCCTCAAAGTCCTAACTTCCTGCAGAAGCTAGAAATAAAGTTGTAGTTGCATACAACAAAAATGCTCATCATAGTCATCTTGAAGGTAAGCTGCAACTGAACTACAATGCATACGAAGACCATTAGACATGTTTTTCATTGTACATTGTATGAGAAAAAAACTGAGGGGAATATTTAGTGAATGACTTCTCAGAAGCTGTTGAACTAGTCAAAGCTGCATATTCTGCTGATGATTTCCAAACTTGAAGAAGGTAGTAGATAAATTGTTGTAAAATACAACTGGCAGGAGAAGTTGTGACACTTGAGGGTCATCTGCCTCCTGAATGACATTCACCTGTGCCAGTGAACTGGATTTCCCAAGGAAACAATTGAACACAGTGAAAGTAAATCCTAAGGAACTCTGTTTTCATTGACAGTTCTCTTGAATTCACCAGGTGAAAAATGGGAGTTGCTGTTCTTCTTGGGGGCCTGAAGAAAGGAGGGCAGCATCTGGAGATGCACATCTCTCCAAGATGCAACTTTCCCTTCTGCCCTATAAATTCAGCCCCGTTAAACAGTTTCAATCAATATCCTGCTAGAGAAGTCACATATCTATTCTTCTGTGAATTCTTTGACATACCTTTGCAACAAATGTGGACTAAAAGCTTCTGATGCCTTGCTTTTATAGCATTAAGATGACTGTTTCTGATTTGAGCTCATTTTGCCCAGCAGTGACGGTCATATTCTTTATACAGCCTCTTTAAGAAGCTCTCTTATATGGAAAAGCATTTTACTCCATACCACTAACAACCCCTCTGAGGCAGTTTATGGTCAATTCAGTTTGATTTCTCCATTGTCCCAATAACAAGATAAAACAAGTCAATAAAGCAAGCAAGGTATGGAAGAGGTTACAACCACAAGAATTTTAGGAAATGTACGGGAGATGCACATTATTTAAAGTGAGAGATGGAAGCAAGTCAAGTCTTTGATGTATATTTTAATACCATGTGCTTTGTTTGAAAGGAAAAGCTCTTGAAAATGTGACCTGAAAATTCTAGCAGCAGCCTTATCAGAGATAACAATCACTTGCTAAGTAGATAATATTCTTTCTCCATTGAGGAGCTTTGTGGTTGTATACTCATGGGAAAAAAAAAGCTCTATCATATTTAGTGTATGATTCACTTGGAGCTTTGCCAAGCACACGATGAAGAAGTTTATTACATCCCCTATGCTTTCAATTGAACTGTTGCTTGTTGATATAGGGAAGGGTGTTTGGGGCAGTCTGAATAAAGATAGCGTGAGCTCCATACAGAAATTCTAAATGTAATCCAATCTATTCAAGACTGTGAGAGGTGTGGTATTGATAAGAGATGGACAGATCTCTTCACCTTTTCTGAACAAGACAGAATAGGGTAATGAATATGTTGGGAAGAGATCCACTTTCTTCTCACGTGATACATTACCTTAACATATCTTTGGCTTATTCCCAGATTTCCTTTCAGAGCCAGTTTCCTTCTTGGAGAGGAGGGCTCTCATGCTTACTGTAGACTGTTCTCCTGAGCTGTGATTTTAACATCTGATCTGCTTTATTTTTTCTTCCTCATATAACACAAGGGCTACTCTAAAAGTAATGCCTCCTATTTTATTATTTTGGCCCATGATGATAGAGGTAGATGTTGATGGTATGGCAGTAGAGGTTGAACCTTCCTGCCAATATTCCATTACATTTTGTTACTGTGTGACAGAAGGCAGCAGAGGGGCAGTCTGACAGAATGGCATCTGACACGGAAGTGCAAATGAATCAAAGGGGTGGAATTGAATTCCTCCATGAGGAAAAAATATCAGCCATTGACATTCTTTGATGCTTGCTGAATGTTGATGGAGACCAAACAGTGGATATGAGCGTAGTGAGGCAATGGGTGGTGCTTTTCAGCAGTGGTGACAGAAACAGTGGATCACCTCCACTGGTGCAGATTTTTAGGAGTGCAGCATGCAGGCTCTTGTTCATAACTGGTGGTAATGCATAGCTAATGGTAGTGACTATGCTGAAAAACAGCATTTTGTAGCTGAGAATTTCCTCTATCAAAGAGTATTGTTGTGCTCTTAGTATCTGTTGTAATCTCCACAGAAATAAATACAAGGCGTTACTTTTAGAGCAATCTACATAGAAAAAATGCAAAAATGTGGCCCTGTGAGGCATTCACATAACAGCACATGTAATAACTGCCCCAGCTAGTGTACATAGATTTCTACCACACAGGTGACACCTTCACAACATTTGCAGGTATATTGCCACAAGTGCAATAATAAATATTTTGTGTATAAAGGTTTAATTCATACCCAGCATTTAATGGTGCTTTTGTTTGTTGCTTCCTTTAGAAAACTCATATGTATTTCTCATCTTCCTGAAAAGCAGAGGAGAGCAGGAAGTCAGTAAAATAGCATATCCTGACCAATTTTTTACTGAGTGAATGTTTAAAATACAGCATGAAAGCTAGGTAAAACAGTGTGTGATGGAATACCCTGAACAGGCTACAATAGCACTTCAGTAAGCCACGTTGAGAGTAGGGTGAGAGCTCCATAGTGGCTGTGTCAGTGACACTGGCTGGCATTCAGCCTATGAACATGTGGTCAGGGTTGAGTTTTTGGTATAATGAAGACACCCACAGCCAGAACACAAGTATTTGGTCTCTTTGCTCTGAGAAGCCATGTGTTCCTCACATGTTGTTGCAAACAGAATAGAATAGAACAGCTCACTTAGAAGAGACCTACAAAGACCATCTACAACAACTGCTGAACCACTTCAGTGCTAGCCAAAAGTTACAGAGTGTTATTGAGGGCATTGTCCAAATAACTCTTTAACACTGACAGCCATCAGCTGTCAGCCATCAACAACCTCTCTCAGAAGCCTGTTCCAGTGTCTGACAGTCCTCAATATAAAGAAATGTTTCCCAGTGCCCAGTCTGAACCTCTTCTGTGCTGCTCCCTCGTGTTCTATCATTGCTTACCTGGGTTTCTCTTCCTCATGGATCTGCAGGGAAAAGTGAGGCTGCCTCTTGGCCTCTTTTTCTGCAGACTAGACAGCCCAAGTGTTCTCAGCCTCTTCTCAAATTATATGCCTTTAAGCCCCATTACCAGCTGTATTGCCTTCCTCTGGATGCTATCAAGGACCTCAACATGATTTTTATATTGTAAAGCCCGGAAGTGCACACCATATTTAAGGTGAGGCTGCACCAATACTAAATGTAGCAGGAGAATCAAGTCTTTTAGCCAGCTGGCTGTGTTATATTTACTGCACCCCAAAATGCAGTTTGCCCTCTTGGCTGCCGATGCATACTGCTGGTTCATGCTGAGCCTTCTGTCACCACCACCTGCAGGACCCTTCCTGCTGAGCTGCCATCCAGCCACTTGTCTCCTTTCTGTACCTTTGTCTAGCATTGTTCTGTTCCAGATGCAGCACCCAGCATTTTCTTTAGTTGAACTTCATGGCACTGACAATTGCCCAATGCTCCAGTGTATTTAGATGTGTCTTATACCTCCTTTTGGCTTCCTTAAGTATATACTCATATAATTATATATCTTTAATTGGAAGGGATCCACAAGGATCATCAAGTCTAGCTCCTGGCTCCACACAGGACAACCCAAAACCAAACCATATTTCTGAGAGTGTTGTCCAAATACTTTTTGAACTCCAACAGGCTAGATTCCTCTGCAAGGTCTCTCATCTCTCCAGGGAGTCAACAGCATCTCCCAGTTTAGTGTAGTCTGCCAACCTGCTGACGATGCACTCCACTCCTGCATCTAGATCATAGATGAAAATGCCGACCAAAACTGACTCTAGAATTGATCCTGGGAACACCGCTAGTGACAATTAACCAGCCACATGTCGCCCCATTCACTATAACTCTTCGAGTTCTACTATAAAGCCAATTCGTCAGCAGCATAATGTGAACCTGTTCATTTGACAGCTGAACAATTTGTCCAGAAGTATGCTGTAAGGAACAGCATTAAAGTCCTCACTTAAATCCAGAAAATTATGTGAGCAGTCTTCCCTTCATCCACCAAGCAGGATTGATCATAGAAGAAAATCAAATCACTAGGTCAGGAATTTCCCTTCATGAACATATGTTGACTATGCCTGATAATAGTTTCGTTTTTTAAACGCCTCTCAAAGGCCTCAGGACAATTGTTATCAGAACTTTCCCTGGGACTGATGTTAGACTAATAGTTCAACCTCAGCTACCAGTGTTGAGTCATTTTTTCTTCTTATTTTAGAGAAAGAACAAGCATTAAAAATGTTAGATTATTAAGAAAGCTCAGAAAGTGTTGCTCTTTCTTCACAAAAATTGTTTATAAAATCAGGACTGTGATTTAAAAATACATTTTCTGTTGAGCATTGTAACAAATTGACCTTTCTATTCATGTAAAATGGGCTTTGGCGTTTCAACACAGTTATGTAGGTCTGCTATTATATTTAATTGAGAGGGTTCTGGCACATGTCAGGTTATAGAAAGCAGACAGAGAGAAAACCATTATGTCAGTGAGTCTACATTTCCACAGTCTGAATTATTTTAAAAAGCAATCACTCAGGAGAAAGAACAACTTACTGGGACCATTGTTAGGTAAGTTGTTGCACTGTCCGTGGGGATGCAAGTTGAGTTATAGAATTTAGATTCCCTGAGGAATGCTCACAAAATATACTAGTTTCAGCAAAAATGTATTTAGTTGGAGTAGTGATGGTCAGAACCCAGTTGTGTGTCACACAGGAGCTCTTTCAAGCATGGGACCAGATACGATTCCTTTTATTGTTTTGTTTCCAACAATTTTGATTGTGCAATGACAAAAGCCAACTGAAAAAAAAATATATGGCATATTAACAAAGAGCAACAACTGACAGTGACCCCACATAACTTCTCTTCTAGTACTATCCACACTAGTCTACTGAAATATGTAGGTCTGAATTAACTCTGGCAAAGAAATAAATGTGCCAATGACTAAGATGTTGTGTAAAAAGTAGACATTGTAAGTACTGTCACTGGTTGTAGACGTATTATGCAGGAGCCCCAAAACATTTGTCCCTCAAATGAAACTGGAGCTCAAATACTCCTCTTTCCAAGTATTATCTTTTGATTGAATGTGGTAGCTCCTTGCTCAGTCAGCATACTGCTGGTGATTTCATTCTCAAGTATCTAGGCAGGGTTGTACTGCCCAGCAGGCCTCATATCTGCATAAGGCAACTGGACTGTACTTTAAGGGAAGTAAGGAAAAGTTAGACGCTGTCAGGCTGGAATTTCGCAGTAGTCCTAAACTCTGGTGAAATAAAGAAATTCAAGTAATAGTGTCAGCTCTCAAACGAAAATGAAACAGCTCTTTACTGGAGTCCCAGATAACTGTAACTAACATATTGAACACCAAATGAAGAGTTGAGAGCCTGAACTATCAATCTAGAGTAATAGGGATTAAAACTGATAAAGAACTGTGTGTTGGAAGCAAGCAGAAGTTGAAGGAGTTCTGCAATGCCCTGGTGTGTCCCTGCACTGAAACATGGTAATTAAGCAAATATATTTCTGCATGATCAGAAGCTTGCTGTTAGTCTTCCAATGTAATTCCAAATACTTATATTGAGCAGTTGGACAGCCAGTGAGTTTAACAAGGAGTATATTTTAAGGCTTAGCTTGGGCTGCAGTTAAAAAAAAAGTAAGTGAGAAAAAACTGAAAGCAGGATTTCATGCAAAATTAAAGCTTCTCAGGTATATATGTGAACACTTATAAAAGTGTTTACAGCACATATTGGGGAGAAACATCTGTTCTGTGAGCTACAGTTCTAACAGGAGAAATACACTTCTGGCCAGCCAGAGTAAGTAGAGAGCTACCTGGGAAGCTAGGACCATGAAATGAGACCATCAAGTGTGGTCCTTAGTTTTCACATCCAGCCTGTGTCTCTTCCTTGATCACTGTAAGCTTGAGTAGCAAATCCCTCTCAGCTAAACACTATGACTAGGATTTGGAGAACCTGCTTCAGTCCAGGAAGGAAAGGAACTGTGTTCCTGATCTATAATATTCTCATTCCCCAGTGTGTTCCATTATGGCTTTTGCATCACTTGCTTTGCTGTCTAGACCAACTACTTGAAACTCTAAACTTGACTTTTAATGTAATTAGTGACAGAGCTGTGCATTTTAATGTTAAAAGATTTCTTGGCTGCTTTTCCCAACTTTTGCTGCTCTCAGTGTTTAGAGCCTGCTCTGAACCTGAAAGCCCTTTACTGACTGTCATCAGCAAAATAAGATATCAAAAAATTGCTGATGTATCATTTACTGCAACTGGAAAACAATTAATAAACTGGTTTTATGTATTTAGTAATTAAAATTTAATTAATTCCTTATGGGTACGCAGAAGGAGTAGCAACTCCTCCAACATATGTTTTACTTACTGTTTTAAGGGTCTTTGGAAATCATCATGTGAGAACTAAAACATTCTCTTCATATGCTTCCCTTTTTCCTTCCAGCTAGCACATGAACTAAGAACTGAATCAGTAGAAATTATGCTCAGAGCTGATGGCTCATCTATTTCCTTTCTTTGGCTGCTTTTACAAGTAGGCAAAGAAGGTGCTGACTTGGTGGGTTTCAGAGCCAAGACTTTTTAAGACCAACTAGTGATTTGGAGTTCTTATGTTTTATATGCCTGGCTTGAAACACTATAGAGGCAATTGATTTTCAGAGGAATGGCACTCAGCACTTTGTAGAAATCCATGCCCTTTCTAGCACTTTCAGAAACATTGGTTACTTTTAGAAATCTCAGTCCAGGTCTTTGATTTCAGGATCCAGCAATAAAAATCCAGGTGCATTTTTGCTCCAGTGCCTTGGAGGGTTCAGACTGCCAGAGCCATTTGGAGGACAGAGGTTCTCATCTATTTTCATCTTCCTATTCCTGCTCTATTTAGGAGCTGGGAGGAACTGACACAGCTTTTCTTTCTCTAGACAGAAATAAAATCCTTCATATGCAGCTTTGTACCTCTGGAAGTACTTTGAAGTTCAACTTGAGGCCACAGGTTTTTTGGGTGGAAAACAGAATGAGAATATTTTGAATTTGTCAAATTTCTTATTTCGGATAGAATCATAGACGTATGCAAAGAAATGGAGGAGTCATACTTTCTAACCAGCACCCACTTGAAGTTCATGAATCAGAGCTCACAAAAGATGGAAAGCAAGGCCACAAAACCAAAGGCGTATATATGTACACTTTTCTCTGTTATGTTATGTAGTGATTCATCAAGATGAACAGGAGTGAAAAGTGCGCTCTTTCCACCTTGTTTCCTGGATCATCAGTAGACATACTAGTTGACTTTTCTGTCCTTCAGTGAGATAGGAATACAAACATCAGCTGCAGTGTGGGAATTGTCAGGAACAGATAAATCCTAGGTGTTTATGTCCTAATACTTTGTATTCAAATGAAAGCACTGAGGGGAGAGTAGTTCATAGAAAGGGATGAAACATTCTTCCAAGCTTTTTTTTTTTTTTTCCTTAAAAAAAAGCCAAAAGAAATAGTTTCGCAAGCAGAAATGTCTCCATTTTTATGAGGGGGATTACTCTGTAGCTGTGGAACAGGATTTAGCCTGGACTGTGACAGGCAGAACAAGCTGAGACTGCTCTGAAACTGAGACTGAACAATGCGCTCTCAATGGAATGAGATAAGAGAAAGCATCTGGTGGATATTTTTCCCCTACAGATTAAAAAGAAATTGACCCTAAATCAGCAGACTAAACTCTTGACCCAAGATTGACAGCTGTATTCTGCAATCTGAAATTGAACAATGGGATCCATACATTGTTCTGAGTGGGATACCATATGAAAACACATCAAAACAATCTTAAAATTAATTTTTTAGTTCTTCTAAACAATACTGTGGTGCAAAATGGGAGATGAGAATGAGAGCAGGCACAGTCTAAGGTGATTAGAGCAATGATACCTGTAAAATTAGGTGGATGCATAACCATTTTCAGAAGAGATGTGGTACATGAGGTTAACAAGTTGTATGATCCATTCCTGTTCAAAATTTCAAGGACAAATAGTTTTTCTGATTTGCTTTTCTCACAAAGCTGCTTCCTTTTTTTTTATTTTATTTTTTTGGCTGTGATTACTTCACCCACAGAAGCAAATTGGGAAAGAATATCACTGAAAATAAAAGCAGGCGCAAAGCATCACATTTTGCCAGTTTTGCCAACAGTTACGCCAACTGACTCCTTTTTTACTTCCTTACACTTTGAATATTCTTCCACAGAGGAACCACTTGTGAGAAACATGAAGAAAGCATACAGCCAGGACAAGGACAACATTCAAGTCTCCGGTAACACTCCATAAATGCTACTTTTCCCTCCACCTCTGGTGCCATTGTAAGAACTAGTTTTCAGTATTTTCAGACTAGGTAAATCCCCAAATTTTTTAATGAAGTATTTGCATTAAAATATGAATTTGAATAATATTAATCCCACTAATGTGAAATAATTTCATTTAAAATGGAGTATTGTGAAACTTTAAGCGTCTAGAAAATGGATCAATGTTTTTCTAAGAATTATGGTGATAATCTCATGCCATTGAGACTCAAGTAACAAAAGAGAGTGGAATAGGAAAAAGAAAACAAACAGCAAATCCTGGAATAGCTCGTTATTTTTCAACTGTAGTAAGCTTGTTCTATTTAATTATCAAAGTTGTTACTTTTGGACAAGTATAAAATTAGTATATGAAACTCACTGATTTTTCTCCAATATAATTATAATAATATAAAGTTACTCTTACACACAGTATGCTGTCCAGCCAGACTTCCAGCACTTTGGCTTTTGTTGCACACCTGCTATCTTGGCAGTAAGTTCATAAGGCAAAAAAAAAAGTTTTTTAAAACATTTCTTGTCTGAAAAATACTCACTGTAAAAGCCCATAATACTGCTCACTCAGAAGAAATACAAGACTATAAAGGAAAATAACCTTATTGAGTTTTTAATGCCTCCCTTCATATGAATGTCTTTGATCAGACACATCTGGTGCCTTTTAAAGTATCAAAGCTGGTTTAAAAAACTAAGCAAATCACCAGTCCTTTTAAAATGTTGACTCATAAGTCAGTGGAATTAAAATAGATACTCAACAGTTTCACTGAAACTTTTAAAAGGAACCCAGACACAAAGGTGTCTCCTGGGCAACACTTAATACTGAAGCATTTGCCCACTAGTCAAGTTGTGAAAAGGGAGTCAGTGGTTGCTAGCTTACCACAAAAAAATATATATTCTCAGTGCATCTTCACTTTAAAAAGTAGTTTGACCCTAAAGGCCAATCTGAGCTACAGAATTTCAGAAGAGAAATGTTCGCTTTCCAGATAATTCACCACCAAAATTAGTACACATACCATATTGCTCAGACAAAGCAATGGGAAAGACCAACATAATGGATATCATAAAGAGTAAGAATGTGCGCTCTTGGCTCTTAAAGTGTTAAGCTATGGTAAATTCAAATGAAAAGTAATTAACTCAATGTCCTTAATTCAGCAAATCAGTACTCTTTATCACACTTTCATTTGAATGCGTAATTCATGAGTGAATGAGTGAATGAGTGACAAACTGTGGCTGAATATTTATTGAGAAATATTTGGAAAAAAATTGGACCATGAAGATTATATAATTGAGGTATGGAAGAAGAGAAAGGAAAAAACTTTGGTTAAATAAAGTAAAGTAAAATTTAGATTTAAAATAATTTTTGCCAAATCTACAAACTCAAAAATCATAGATTCCTTAAGCACGTTTGTTGCTGATATATCTTGTGGTAGGTATTTCCTAAAAAAGTAGTGTGCAAGAGCTTGTTAGCACCTCAGAATGATAATGTGTTATTTGTTAATCCTATGAAATTTATGTGAAGTAAGATAGCAACAATTTTGCGTATCTATTATGCATAATTTGAAAAGCCACATATCTGAAACTGGGACAGATTAGGGCAAGTTAAGGCCACTTTCTTTTCAGAAGTACTCATCCTGTCAATCTGATAAAATTGAAACCAGATTGGCCTGTATAGAATATCAACAATTATAAAATAGCCATAAATTCAATATCACTGACATAAGTAACATGGCTGTGACCATGTTTTATAGACATAAAAGTGTTAGAATATGGGTTATGAAATTATTGTATTTTTTTCTCTCAGATAAATTAAACCTGTTAAATAACTAATACATATATAGCTTTGATAGAATACTTATTCTTTAAATATGATATTAGCCTTACAGGGATAGGTAACATAATGGCTTTATGCTGTCTGTCAAATTGATTCTGCATGAAGTATTTGTCAAACTAAGGCTTCTCACACATCTGAGAGAAGATATTCAATGTCTAACAGTATTAAAAGCAAATACTAGGACAAAGACTGGAATAATACCTATGTTAAAACTGTTTTCTTTATCCAGTTCCAGGACCCAAACGCAGGTGCAAGCCAGCTGGTTGAAAAAAAGGCTTTCACCCACGTTTGTTGTTGAGCTATCTCCCTGAGCATCTGCAAGGAGAAAGTTTGAGCTCATATTTTGCTACAGTATAGGTAAAAATGTACATCAGACTGCAATGTAAAAACACAGTCTTACTGTGTTTTCAGTTATCATGGATCAACACCAAGAGAAGTAGAGCACAGGTAGAATATGAAAGTCTGTTTTGCCCTGAGAAGGTTGCAGATGTGACATAAATGTCCAAACAATATGCCCCTGAAGATTGGCAGTATGAATGAATACAGAGAACACATAGATAATGACAACAAAACATGATCCAGCTGGTCTCTTACCTTATGTTTCAAAAAATTTATATACATCCAAGTATATATACATTTTCTGTTCTGTTTTCAGGTCTGAGGTACAAACAATAAATGCTATTAAAAGTAAACCAACCTGTTTGCCAAGTTCAAATCGGGATAGAAAAT
Source organism: Aquila spilogaster (assembly GCA_024606505.1). NCBI lineage: Eukaryota > Metazoa > Chordata > Aves > Accipitriformes > Accipitridae > Aquila > Aquila spilogaster. The sequence goes on from JANHGO010002463.1 coordinate 25,751, forward strand.
AAAAACATTTTTACACGTTGACTGTTTGTAGGTGTTAAAATCTATCTACAGAATCTGTTTTAAAAAAATCTGCCTTAACCATTTTCATTCATTTTTTCATCTATGTCGTTTGCCTTTTTGCTTTGTATTTGCTGACCATATCTTATTTCCTATCTAATACTCCTCTCTTTCCATTTGCTCAGCTGATACTTCAAGTCCTGTTCAGAACACATGAAGGGAGAGACAGTTTGAGGTGATCTCTTCTATGAAGAGAAGACAGGCAGCATGTAACCAAAATTTGCATGAAGCAGTATAACTTCCCTCCTGAATCAGAATTTCAAGGATTTGGGATTTTATTTTATTTGAAGGAAAAAAAAAGAGAGAGAAAAAAAATCTTTCTTGTATTTTAATTGCATTTGAAAATACGAGAAAATCTGAAGCTTCTGATAATATCTGATTCAAGTGAAAATCTAATGTCATTGCCAAAAGTTTTGATGTGATTGATGCTTAAAATGTTCAGCAAGTTGAATAGTTGAACTATAAAACTTCACTTTTTAGTAATCTTGGTCAAAAACTTTTCAAAGTCTGTAATCAAGCCAAGCCTCCAAAATGTTACCATGTATATTTAATGATCAATCACAAGATGGTAACACGAAGTCATCAGAAAGATAATTGAAATTAGCATTCATAGAACAAACCAAAGATAATCAATTTGTGTGAACCAATCTGGTCAAACAATCTGGTAAAAAAATAGAGATAAACTTCTGAACTAGCATTTCACAAGAATAATTCAGACTGTTCAGGCACAGAATGTATGTAAGGCTAGAGAAAATGAATGAGAACGATTAAAGAAATTAATCCCTAAACCTGCCATGCTGACTCACCTACACCAATCACTGAACCTGGGCATCCTGTTCTGATGAGCTATGCACTCGGAAGACTACTACGTGCAGCAGCTTTAGTCGAGTGTATTTCATCAAGTAAATACTGCAGGTGGTATAATCAGAATTAATTCAGTTAAGCTGTGTAAGAGGCTGCCAAAACCGTGCTTGATGGTTCACTTCTTTGCTAGCAATTCCAGCAAGTATGTAGCTAGTACTAAGTGGCTTAGTGGCTGCTGCTGCTGCATGAGGAGCCATAAGAATATGCTGAGCTTTGTAAATGTGTCCATTTTATACAGTCCATTAAATTTACACTAATTGATCTGCAAGAAAAAGCAGCCACCCATTCCATTACCATATTTTCCAAGTGCATTTTAGGAACCAGCAAAATCAATACGTTTCTGTAAATAAAATGGGAACTATATCTGTGTGGCTATAAATTTGACAAAAAGCTGGCAAATTTAAACTAATAACACTTTAATAAAATACACATCTGTATATCAGTAATTATTTCCCCGTGGCCACAATTAACTTTAAAGAAAATAATAAACCCATGAAAATGAATACTTTCTTACTTTCTCTTATAAGAGATTTTTTTGCTTCTGCCTTTTACTGTTTCCTGAATGCATTGTAGTGGTGTAGCTTTAATTATATTTTAATCATGTTGGGAAAGGCCACCCTCCACTTAAAGACCTATGAGCGTAGATGAGCAGGTGCCAATAGTCATCCACCAACTGAAGCTGCGAGAGAAGGCAGCTGGGTCTAAGTTATCCCAAGCTGCCTGAGCTCAGCTCTGTGCCCCAAGTCCAGCAATCAGCAAAGGAGCTGTAGCTTTACTATGCTATATGTGCCCATACATACCCATAGAAGTTTTCTGTGGAAGAAGTTTAGTCCTTTTAGACTGAAGATTTGCACCTTTTTTCCAAGTCCAAATATAGTCACTTTTTAATGAAATACCTCTTCACAAAATGACAGCTCTGCCAATAAGCTTCCCAGTGGTGCTGTTCAGGCTGTCTCTCAGATACATGTTGATTGGGCCCACCAGTCTCTGGAGAAATTCCTTAGAGGCTGTGACCGGTCTACTACCTTTGGCTGCCCCAACTCTGGTGGCCACATCAATTCAAAGCTGCTTATGGCTCTTCTTTCTTGATTCTGGGGGAGATCTTGCCAGCTCATCTGTAGAGCGTCCAGGAGAGTCGTGTGATCATGAAGCTACCTGTTCTTTTGCAACCTTTGTTAACCATCATGTTGTACTGTTGGCATTCAGGAATGAAAAATCATCTCAGTCACTTTTATTTTAGTTTCTCTATGTTAGTTTTCTATTTTTTACACTCTGCATGTCCCCAGTGAGCACTCTAGTTTAACATTCAATATGCATCCATTTGTAACCAAAGAAAAAATTATCTCTGTGCTTTCTTTCAGCATATAATAAGTCTGCCAGGTGCCTTTTGGCCATGGCACTAGTCAGTTTATGGGAAGTTTCAGCTAAGGCTGCCCTCTCGTAGATGAAACTACAGGTTTATATATATATATATGGATGAAAGCCAAAACCACCTCCTTTGGGTGAATGGCATTTTGGTTTTGCCCGCACCCCCTGATATGCAGACTACCAAGCTGCAGTGCTGACCATGTTTTTAAGACTCCAAACTTCCTTTTGAACTATTTACAGCCTGTTTAATTATGTGTTTTCTGTTATAATACCTCAGCAGTTTTAAAACATCACAGTCTCTATTAAGACCTGCAACCCAAGAACACTGAACAGTTTAACACATCGATGCTTTTAATATACCGTGGGTAGCTACACTACAAACTTGCTGGTTTCAATTTGCTCTTGTTCCACTTAATTTCCAATACACAGAATTTAAAGTTGTTTGTTTCGTTGTGGACCTGACAGGCTTAGAACTTTCAAAACTACCACTTGTTATGTTTTGACTATTTTTCCCAAAGGGGAAAACAGGTTATTTCTGTGTTTATCATGCTCAACCAATTTCAGTTATTGAATTTTCCAATGAAGTATCTTGGATAATGAACCCAAAGAGCAGTCATTCGAAAAGATACTTTTCAAAAGGTATGAAAAACATACTTAAACCAGTGCTTAAACTCACAGTAATAATTTAGGTAGCAGCTAACTCCCCAGTATTTTTCCCCTGGAAGTACTATAGGAATATAGGATAAAACAGGCCATAAGGTTACTCCATTTTGGAGGTTAGGAAGTGTTCTCTTTTTCATAGTCTTTCTTAGAAGAAAATGAAAAGGAGCAGAAGATTCTTAAAATTGTAAACCTGAAGTAGAAGTCTAGTTCCTTTGGTATTTACTCTTCTGAAAACTCACCTATCTCCTGAAAAACATGAACTGCTATTCTGGAAGTGAACCTTCTTAACAGAAAGAATAGGCAGATATGCTTGAACCAGGCAATGTTTAATTTCCGTGATATTGCTACAAGTTTAGTGTCATCCTGGGCCTTTTGCTTCATTGCCGGTATTGCAGAGAAACTACAGTTCAAAGTTTGTTTTATCTTACCACTTTGTAATGTCATAAAACTACCTGCAAGTTTTATCTTCTAGCTATAGTGGCATTTTTGTCAACATGGCCAGACTTCATATTTATGCTTAGCATAAATTAGTGAATATTTTTCTTGCTTTTAATCTAATATTCCAGTCACATCCAGAAGAAATGCTCTACATTACTCCTGTGAAGAATTATGCTGGGACTGTTTGTGCATTCCATGCTGTGTTTGTAAACATTTACAAAGTGATATAATGTAGGGTTTGTTGTGTCATCTTTTTTCATACCATTCACGGAGGCTTGACATATGGCATGTAGATGGATTTCTAACATATCTCTGTGTTGTTTTCTTTCTTTTTTTGGTTACTGCTGTTTTCTTGGGTGAGGTTTTTTTCATCCCTGCTGCCACAAGCCCACATTATTTGTAGTCATAGTAGGTACTGTTTATTGCAGTCTACAAAAGCCTCAGGAGGTTTTGCTCAGGTGGGCTCAGAATTTCCACAGCAAGGAAGCAAGGTCAGTATTCAGAAATCAGGGCCACTGCCAAAGGGTGGTGATTTGGTTGTGGGGCTTGTCTCACAGGCAGATAATGCAGACATGATAATCCCGATGCCTGATAATTAGAGCACTAATCACTCCCATTTGTAGCAGTCTATCTTCCTTTTCCTGCCAAGTTATAATGGCTTCCTAATTGATTATTTCTGAATCTTCCAATGGTTTATTTGTGGGTGACTTATCTGGTTGTCACCGGTTTATGGGCCGATTTGGCCCGGTTCTGTGACTAATGGGGCGAGGGGCCC
>JANHGO010002464.1:0-29911 GCA_024606505.1 Aquila spilogaster
TGACTCTGCTTTTTCCCTCCTCTCTCTCTCTCACTAAGTAGACTTGTGTTTTCTTGTCAGGGATCACAGAAAGAGCTGTTGAACTTGACTCAGCAGGATTATATGAATCGAATTGAAGAACTCAACCAGTCTTTGAAGGATGCTTGGTCCTCTGATCAGAAAGTAAAAGCTCTGAAAATAGTAATTCAGGTCAGTCTTAAGTGGTTTTCTTTTGTGCAGTACCGGTGAGTTTGGTGGTGTGACTTGTCTGATTTCTTTCAAGAGGAAAGTAGATTTTCTATTAGCTTTCTATTACTTTCTTATATTCTGCACTGAAATTCATTTCTTTTGGAGTTTTATGACTTCTGACAACAGTTGAAAACCTGACTTTTTATGTATTGAAATCTTCTCTGGGGTTTATTGAAATACTGCAAGGAGGAAACTCTTATGTGAATTTTATAATCCTTAGATACTGTCTTATGATCAATCAGAAGTGGCATACTACTTTTAAAGAAGCTTCCAGCACGCATGCATTTGTACGTACTCAAGTTCACGCACGTGTTTTTATGGCCTGATAAGTAGCATGGCAATGAATGACTGGAGGGTAAAAAAAAAAGAAAAAAAAAGAAGAAAAGAAGAAAAAAAAGTAGGATAACTTCAGGTTTTTATTTCACAATTACCTGTGAAAGGAGTATGCATTTCTTGGTATCTGGTGTTTAAATCTTCTGTCAAACAGTTTGAGTATCTACAGTTTCTCTCAAATAGTGCCAAACCAACTGCTGCTGTTACTCTTTTCCAAAACTGTGTGTTACAAACTAAGGAAAACTGTTCTAATTCTGTTCAAGGTGCAAGTGACCACAGTCTGCTTACTGGAATTCTGGTTCCAGTGTTTTGGAAAATAGATTGTTCAGAGAAAGCTCTTGGAATGGCGATAACTTTCTTCAGAGTATCAAACCAAACAGAATTACTGTCAAGACAAGTTTATTTATGCTGCCTGGTAAAGGGGTAGATGAACTCAAACTTTATTCTGTTACTCCTTGAATAAATTAAAGCATCCAGTTTCATAATATTCTGAAAGAGAACCTTGAGTCTTCTGAGTTACTGGATGGTATTTGGTTGTACTTCATGCCATACAGTGTAGCTATACCTTAAAGTCTTGTAGCTATAGAACTTTATTTTGCAATCCTAACATTTCCCAAGATGCTAGGTATTCCAGTATTAAAATTGCAGCTGGAAAGATGGAGGTTTGCTTTTGACTGTTCTTGTCTTTACCTATAAGATGGTTTGTGTTGCCACAAATTATGTTAATGGCTATCCAGAGGTAAGAGGAGAATAAAAATTTGTGTTCACATTGCTAGTAGAAATGGAGCATAAATGATATTTCAAATGAAATATCTGCTTCAGCAGCTTGGCATACCTGAAATCTGCCTTTTCTCAGGTCTTTTGGAATTAGAGCATAGGAAAAACTAACCCACTTATTCTTTTACCTCGAAAACTGTACTGGTTTAATACTTCTTTTTTTCTTCAATCATTCGTACTGCAGTGGCACTCCAAAATTCTGATCTCATCATGTTTGCATTGTGCTAAGCCTTGTCAGTCAGATAGTTTAGGTGTTAAGGGCAAAACGTAACAATTGGGGAAGGATAAAAGATAGGATATCATTAATACAATCATGCTGGGCTGGAGTTACCTGAGTACTGTATTTGTATGTGTTAGGAGACATTCAGAAGTAGTAATTGTAGCTTGCCACCTGCTTGCTTATTATTAGCTCTTATTGCTCTGTGGACATAAATCTTAAGGGCATAAAGTGATGTGCTTGAGGATTTTGATTAGGGTATGTAGGATGGGGTTTCCATTAAAAAGAGTGGACAAAAAACAGATGTGAAAATGTATCTGGTTAAAAGATAATGAGAATAAATAACATGTAGTTAATGCTTTCCTAAGGCATGGAATTTTCCTTTCTTCTTCTCTTCCCCCCTTCTCTAGTACAGTGATGGCTTTTTGAACCATCAGTGTTTTTCCCCATCCAAACTTACTAAGGTAATTGAATAATCTGATTTAGAACCCTTGCGAACTGCAGAAAATTTCAATTGTTGAAAATGTTATTTATTTCTAACTTGTCTGCTATCTTTCTGTGTGGCTCATTTGAGATGTTGGGCTGTTAGAGGAGCTCAGAGGGGAATGGGACAATTAAATGTTCTCATTTGGCTTGGCCTTTAAAAAATGCCACAGGCAGAGTGCATCAGAGGAGAGAGGAGATAATGACATCTTTTTAAAAGCTGTAAAACTGATGTAATGCTAATAGTCATCAAGTGGGTTGATATCAAGTCAGGATATTTGTTGTTTTTTTTTAATGCTGGATACTCTTGTGAAAACAGCAGTAACTTCAGCTTAAATTGTGGTAAAGACAGTAACGGAAATGAAACACAGATAAGTAAAAATCAGAAAAAGATACATGACCTAAAGCGACTCATGATCTATTGTAATACTATGAAATCAGCAAATTATTCTGGAAAAGAAGTCATAGCTTTGTGAAGTATGTGAATATTTTTAACAGAAGTCAGTGAGGAGTCTTTGGAGGAGGAGAAAAAAAAGGACACTCAGGCATATATTAATAATCTGTGCATTAATATTTTTAATATTCTTTTACAAACAGTGTCAATGTCATTCAGATAACGTGGGTTCTAAGATGGGGTTCAGCTCTTCATTTTAGGAAAGTAATATCAAACTTGCGTAGGCTTATTTCAGTGTTGTCTGTATGTTCACTTTGTGTTTGAATTTTGTACAGCAGATGCACATCATTAATGGAAAGACTGGTAAGAAGGAAGTGGGTATTAGGATAATTAATGTGAACATCAAAATGTTTCATAAAAAGAGTCTAAAAGTAACTAAGTAATTCTGTACTTAGAAAACAGGACAGATTAGAAATTCAGCTGTTTTGCTGATTCTTCCTAGTAAAGGGCACAACTTTAAGTCTTGTATCCTCTTAAAGAACTAAGTAGCTTCCTTGACATCAGACTGTGATTATATGAATATATATAGCATGTAACTATTAGTATAACACACTCACTATTACCACAGAATGAGTAAGTCTGGCCTTTTTGTTACTGTTTTCAAAAACGTGTACTGGGTAGGAAGAAGTGATTGGAATGTTATAATTATCTTGATTTCAGAACTAATTCTTGAATTATATGAATTCTTTCTTTCATTTAGGTGGGGAGACAGGGCCTTTGTTCTCAGTGAGAGCTTTAAGGAGCTTGAGTGCAGGAAGAGTTTGGGTTATTAAGGCAGGACCTGAATTTGTAGCCCAGTAGCTGTGTGTGAATTCCTCAAGTGCCTTAGACAAGATGCTTTACTTGGTAGCATAGAATAAGCTAAGCTACTTACTCAGAGTAACCTGAAATAGGTTGATTGTGTGAGCTCTAATAGCAGCGGTAAGCATTCGTGATACTTGCAGGTACTGAACAGCAACTGAGTTGCCTTTCTCCTGAGGTGCCCTGCTGCCCATGCAATAGGGACCTTTCTGCTTTAGGTGTGAGGTGTGAATGCACATTTACCTGTTTTTCTGGTGCACACTTGTTCTCTCCCGATAATGAAGCAAAGAGGCAAAGCATGCCTCTCATGAAAGCTTGTTCAAATGTTACGGTCATGGGGTATCAGATTGCTATGTGAATTTCGGGAATATGACAAAAACTTGCAATTTTTTTTGCATATTCCATTGAGACTGAAGAGGGGATGGAGATCACGGAGACTCCTGTGCTTCTCAGTCTTACGCAGAGACCAGAGGCCACATCTGTGGCCCATGCTGGGATGAGGTGGAGTTCTGTCCCACAGTCATATGCCTCTTCAGCTGGAAGCTGATTCATTCTGAATAAACTTCTGCCAAAGTTTTTGACTGATATGAACCAGCTGGCCTGTTTCCAAAAGGCTTGAGCTAGTCATGTGAACTGCAAAGATTTGTTTAAAAGCTCATTAGCTAAATTTTTAACATTTTTGCGTAGTTTATTATCAGATTTTGTGTTTCATATGTAGGGCTTAAGGTCAGGGTTAGAAATTAGAAAATGCCCTTTTTTAGGAAGGAGTCTTTTTATGCTGCTTCTGGAATAGAATTTGTCTTGTCTGAATGAGTACACAGATCTACAGAGTCAGCTGAAGTTCTGCGTTATGGTTTACCTTGTATAAGGGAAAAGCAGATCTGTGTCTAACTGTTGGAAAATGAATAGTCTGAAAAGTAGAGTACCATGGTTGGTTATTTTAAAGGTGGTCCTGCTTTTTGCTGGGAAATTGTTATTGTTGGTTCCTTCCATCTGTAGGTATTGATTTGTTCCAGTCTGACTGGAATAAAAACATGGATTTGAATTGACATCTATTTTTCTTTTCCCTTTCTAGTGTTCAAAGCTTCTTTCAGACACAACGGTAATCCAGTTCTATCCAAGTAAATTTGTCTTAATTACAGATATACTTGATACTTTCGGTAAGTGCAGTGGTTTTGTGTTGGGTGGTGGTTTTTTTTTTTGTTTTTGTTTTTTTTTGTTTTTAAAGTAAATTATCCTAAAAGTGCTGGGATGGTTCTCTTTTAACAGTAAATATTTTTCCAACATACACATTTGGAAACCACTGATATAAATGTATTTTATAATTGTTCAAAAACTCCTATCAGTGAAGTCTTTAAAATAAGAAAATATTTTGTTTTGTAGCAGTTCTGTGTTTTATGTGATAGTGAATGTCCACAACAAAACCTTGGGAAAAACCATGATCTCTGAATTTCAGCATTTAAAATGCTGTAGTTACTATGGAAATACTTCATTTTTGACAGCTTCTTGAGTCTTAGAATTTCTTTCTTAGTAGTTGAAGTCTGAAAATTTTTTTTTAGCTGAGCAGGGACTGTGAAGTGATCAAAATGTTACTGAATTGTTTTAGTTTTATTATTTTTAAATGGTCCTTTGTGTGAAATTGTCATCCACTTAATGTTATTCTGTTGTTTTTCTGCTGCGTTATGGAAGAGGCTTATGGTAGTGTTTGAAGTTCAAGGGCATTGATATTTGCCAGGATGTGCTGTGACATAGAGGAATTGTCTTTGTCAGATCTTGCTTCCTCTTTACTCTTTCCTGCTTTCAGTAAAGTTGCTGAAGATAACGTAAAACCCAACCCAGCAAAGACAGGATTCTATCTGTCCTTTTCTGGCCTGGGAGAGACCTGACCTGGATACAACTCCTGCATTTTGTGGAGACATAAATGTTTTACAGTGTGCGAAGTGCTAAATGCAGGCGACTAAAGTTTAAGGCTCACTAGAGGGCAGCATGATGTTAGCATTCTGTAAGGTTTCTTCTGGATTATTTCAGTGTATGTTGAATTAACACTTTGTGTTTTACAGTTTGTTAATTTATTTTATTTTATTTTTTTAACCAGGTAAACTAGTGTATGAAAGAATTCTGTCAATGTGCGTGGACAGTCGTGTGTCTTTGTCAGGTAAATTTGTGTTTTGTTTTCTTTTTACCTAATGTCCTGCTGGAATAAATCATATCTAAACTGATTTGAGAAAAGTTAACCAGGACCCATGCCTGTATGTCTTACAGTTCTCCTCTGGATCTAGTAAATTTTAGGTTTAAATAAAGTAAAACATCCATTGCTTACAGCTTCCACCATTCACAATGTTTTTGCACGTTTACCTTTTAGCTGTGAAGAACATACTTGAGGTGCAATAAGATGTGCTTGTGGTTTTGGTGTTGCTAAACGTAAACTGGATGTTCGTGAGACTTGAGTTCACAAAGAATCATTTCTAAGTAGAGGGAGAATTAAATTTGAATTGCCAAATTACATGAAGGATGACTTTTTTTTCTTTCCTGTTAGCGTACGCTGTTGTCTTTAAGGTACTGCTTTTTAATAGTTTTATTGTATAAATTTAACAGGCAAAGCTGAGAGGCTCAGTTTTCAGTAAATAGATGTTTTTGTTGATAGTTCTGCTTTAATTAAAGAGGAATTTTGGAAGAAGGAGCAGACTGGTGGTTGCTTTACTAAACTAGTGTGGTCTTTTGAAATTGTGCCCTTCTCATTTCTTCCAGTTGAAGTTCCAACATTGATGTAAAAGTGTATATTTAGCAGGTATGATACAGTGTATTTAGTATCTGTCCTTGAGATACAAAACATTTTTGTTATGTAGTGGGCACTGCAGTGGTAAGGTTGGGTTATGGTTAGATCCATAAGGTTTGAGCCAGCAGCCTGAAAACAATTGATACTTAATATTAACTTGCAGAAAGTACTTAAAATGTATTTGCTTGTTGCAGAAGTGAGAAACTGTTCTTATAAATATGAATGAAAGCAGACGTTCCTGTATCAGGACCTGATTTCTGAGCACAATAACCTCCTTCTGGAGGGGTGAGCTCCTGCTGCAGTGATGCTGGTAGGAGCTCCTGAAGCAGCTCTAACAGTGACAGGGAGAAGGAAGATCTGTGCTATGCTTGTCTTGCATGCCTTTGTGAACCCCAGGGAGTTTCAGGCCCAGCCTCCACATTTATCGAGAACTCCTTTGGTCTTAGCTGAGGAAGAATGGCTTGCAGTACTCAACCTGCATCTGTCATGTGGCTTCTCTAGCCTAGGAAGTGGGGTGCTTTCATGTGGAACAGGACCTTTTCTCTTTCTGAGGGTGTGGATAAGAGAGCACTGGTGTTCTAAAACTGTTTCACAAGGAGTTTATAAGCAGATGTTTGCTGCGGAAGCTGCTTGTGTAGCCTTATTCCCTGAGGGAAGAGGGACTTATCCTTCCCAACCATCTGGGATGTGAGGGATCCCAGAAGCCGGTTTTGTCTTCTGTTTCAAATAACCTAGAGAGAGAAGAGGCAAGCAACTGTGCACCCAGCTGACCAGTGCACTATCCCCATAACCCATCTGTTCCACTCTAGGGTGGTAGCTTTTTCCTGCTGTCAGCTGATATATACTTAACCCCAGAGCTCATGAAAAGAAAAGACTGCACTGCAGTGTTAGATGTTTAGCACGCAAGAACAAGTGTTATGTCAGTGTCTAGTGTTTCCTGCTCCTCCTTCCAAGATCATTTTTAAGGATTTTTATTTTAAAACATATTAGGCTTGAAAAGTGAAGAATTTGAGTGCTAAAACATATTTTGTCATCTGCATACATATGCATTTGCTATAGATAAAAGCAGAATAAGAAATAAAGGCTATGGGGAGGCAGGGGTTAGATTTTTCTCAAACATCAGAGCTAAGATTAGTTTTGAGTGCTTGACTTTAGACTTGGACTGAAATGCTACTTAATGCAAATTGGAAGCTCTAGTTGCCTTTTCTAGCTGCACATCTACTCAGTCTTTACTGCTGTGAGAGATAGCTGAGAATCAAACATGTTAGTTTATTATGCTGTGCCTGATTTCTTGTTGAAAGAATACAATTTTAAATCTAGAATGAAAAGCAACTTGCTTCCTGGAAGAATGGAACTATTTCTGGGTTGTTGTTTGTTGTTTTTTTCCCCAGATAATTTTTCTCCAGAGACTGTTAACGATACTGCTAAAGAGACTTGCTTAAACTGGTTTTTCAAGATTGCTTCGATCAGAGAACTCATTCCTAGATTGTATCCTTCTCAAATGAGACTATCAGAACATATCTGCAGTTTTCTTCGGCAGACTTTTCCAAACGTGAACATATTTAGTGCAATAAAACGCACAGTAATCTGTTGTTTATACTGACTTTGTTTGTTTTGAGCTGCACATCTTTAAATCATACTTAATACTCAATTGAAAGCTGAATTATTGGCTGTGAATAGCATGGCACTGATAGAGTAGAGCTTGGGAACAAATGAAAATCTTACAGACAAATTGTAAAGAACAGTAAAGCATAGTGAAGTTAATTGCAAAACATCTTGAAGTATGTTTGGTATATAATGCTGATGTTTATTTTTAAATGGCTTATACATTAGTTTTGTCCTTAACTTGGCTTCTTTTTAGTTATGTGGAAGCAGCAATACTGAAGTGCAATAAATTCCTATCTAAAACGTAAGAGTAAATGCTAAGTGTGGGAAGGAAAGGAGTGGTCATGCTTATAAGCTAATTTATGGGGTTAAGTGTGCACATTTCATCATTAATAGTGGATAGGGTGTTAATAGGTCTGAGAAGAAGCATTGCTGAGAGGTTTTGGAGTTTGTGGTGAGAATGCCATGGAATAAATGCAAGGTGGACTGTGGTACAAATTGGAATGCAGCAGTGCTCATGGGTTTGGAATGTACCTATAATTGTGATATCCAGGAGTTTGCAAATAAGAAAAAAAACACCACAAAACAGTGGCTTCACATGGTGGAGAGGAAAGAAAGATTGCTGATACAGGGAGAGAGGCAAAAAGAAGGAAAACTGAGAGGAAAATATTGATGTTAGATTACTAGAGACAGAGCTGGAAGAACAATTTAGGAGCAATGAAAATCTTGGTATGAGTTTCATATGTTGCCAAACAGTGTTAGTTGCTGAGCTGAAAATGTTATTTCACGTGTAATTGTCCTTTTCAGTTAAATTTTGAAATGAGTGTTGTTAGCCAAATTGCTACTACAGTGACAGCTTCATTACCACTGTAAGGCACTTGTTGTGCTGGAATTGATGGGCCTCATCTCCCTGCTCTAGTACAGCTCTGTCAAAAAGGACCTGTGGGAAAATGAGACATGCAAGGAGTTCTGCCAGTACTTGGGTTGCTTTTTTTCACACTGCTAGAGCTCTACTGTTTCTCTAAAGCAGAGAAGTTTTTCACTTGCACTTGTCTTTCTACAATCTAAGCATACAAAGCTGGGTATTTGGACTGCCCCTAATGGCAAATGCTGCAATTCAAATACAGGATATATATTATTGATGTTAAATTTTGTTTCTGAAATGATGTGTTAATAGGAACTCCTACCAAAGGTGAAGCATGTAAATCATGCTTGTTGGTCAGTCTACAAGGCTGCTACTTAGGTTATCAGTAGGTGATGTAGTTCTTTAACTGTTTGATAAATCTCATTTTCATTTCTGAAAAATCTTAACAGGGGGATTTCAGAGTGTCTCCCACGATTAACGTCTGTGATTAGAGGAATCGGAGATCCACTGGTTGCAGTCTATGCAAGAGCATACCTTTGCAGGGTAGGCTACCACACAGCACTTCAGATCTGTATCAGAGACTTAATACAGCTAGCTCTGCCACTAATGGGTGTGAGGGGGAAGAAATTAACTACCATTTTTATCTGAAGTGGTCAGCAGCCTGTCTTTTCCTTCAAACAAATTAGAAAAAAAAATTCTGTTATATGCTGTTTTCATTTTTTTTTGCCATTGTTGTGTTATTGAAAACAGATGTAAATAGGTTAGTTCCCTTTGCAGTTCCAGCCTCACTACGCAGGACTTGTATAACAATAGCTTTCTATTATTTATCAGTATTATTCCTGTATCTATATTTATTAATGTTTTCATTTGGGGTCCTTGCTTCATTCCATCCTCAAAATCAGTGTGCAATTTCTAAACTTTTGGCTGACTTTTAGAAATGATTTTTGCTGTAGCCTTTCTGTATACAACAGATACAGACTGTTGTACCGCAGGTACTAGGGTAGGCATTGGTTTCCTTGCCACTTACCGACTTGTGGATCTGGTGTTTGAGAACCAGGTTTAAACTCAGCTGTAACTGCCTTGAGTAATTGTCATTGAGCATGATTATAATAGCAAGTTTTGATGGATACAATTAGGTATATTCCTCTGGAAAATAGATTTTTGTTTTGTCTTACTGTTGAAGGAGGAGCATAGGTGATAGATGCAATTGAAGTTCTTCTCTTTTACTGCAGGTTGGGATGGAAGTGGCACCACAGCTCAAAGAAAGCCTCAACAAAAATTTCTTCGATTTTCTTCTAACGTTTAAACAAGTAAGCAGGGAGTATTTTTATCTGCCAAATCACATAAATGTACTTCTTAAGAAAACTACGATATATAAATACTTCCTGAGAATCTTTCAAGTTCTTACATCTAGATTTAGGGATGTTCCCGTATCCAGTTATAGTACAGGAAGTGTTACATGCACGCTGGTAAGTGTTAACTACTCTGTTTAGTATGTTTCTATGTTTTTTTGAAATGAGCTTGGTATTTTTTTTCCCAGTGTGCAAGGAATGCCTTGGAATGTCTGTGAATCTTTATCATGTAATCATTAATGTTGGAAAAGTCCTTCAAGATCATCAACTGTCAACCTAACTTACTGAGTCCCATCACTAAACCATGTTCCTTACTACTGCACTCATATGTCTCTTAAATGCCTCAAAGGATGGGGACTTCCTGGGGCCGCCAGTTCCAATGCTTGACCACCCTTGGTGAAGAAATCCTTCCTATTATCCATTATAAATCCTTGTTAGGAAACTCTTCCAACTGTGTGCTCCTGTTTCTCAGTTTCCATTTCACGAACAAAGTTTGTCATTGTTTCAGTTAAGTACTTTTTCACTGTGGTGTATTTTTGTGTTCTATTTCAACAGATTCATGGGGATACAGTTCAGAATCAGCTGATAGTACAATGTGTGGAAATTCCTTTGTATTTAACTCTCTACTCTCCCGCTATAGACTGGATTTTACAGTGTATTGCATACCATGCTCCTGAGGTAAGTGTGGTAACGCTCTATACTAATGGAGGTGTTGAGGTGGAAAGTTAATTTGCTAAAGAATTGATAGACCTACTCCTACATTTTTTCCCCACTGTTTAACTGCATAGTGCAGGGGGTAAAGCAATGCTTTGCAAAACTTAAGAATGCTGAAAGCATCTGATGCAGTAACACCTGTATTTTCTTGCTAGAAATTCTTGGAGAAGGGTGCCCGATACAGAAGTATAAGTACTTAAGTATGAAGCTGAAGCTTAGGCAGCATAAATGCTTTCTATTATAATCTATGGCAAAACACATTGAATTATAAATGATACAGCTAAAATGTGAACAGCAATTTCAGCTTGGCTGCTCAATTTTTTTTAATGTCTAATACAATGTTCAGGTCTGAGATTTTGCTTTTGGAATGTTAATATAGAATTTCTTAGAATTACAAAAATACTAAAAGCAACTCCCCTTTTCTGTGTTGTTTGTGTTAAATGGCTGTACGTGTAGCTGCTGATTAAGTTCTGCTCTCGTCTAGTACAAGTCATGCTAAGAGACATCATGTGGAAGGATTTTCAAAAAAAACAAACACAAAGCAAACACGGACATTGGAAAGCACAACTAATGGACCTCTTTAAAAAGAGGTACATTGAGGACCATAGAAGTCACAGAATCATTAAGGTTGGAAAAGACCTGTAAGATTGTCTAGACCAACTGTCAGCCCATCATCACCATGTCCAGGAAGTTATGTCCCTAAGTCAACATCTGCATGTTTCTTGGACACCTCCAGGGATGGTCACTCCATCACTTCCACGGGCAGCTTGTTCCAATACTCGACTGATCTTTCAGAGAAGAAATTTTTCTTAATATCCTACTTGGGTATCCCCTGGTGTAACTTGAGGCCATTACATCTTGTTCTGTCGCTGTTACCTGAGAGAAGAGACTGACCCCCACCTTACTACAGCTTCCTTTCTGCTAGTTGTAAACAGCAATAAGGCCTCCCCTGAGCCTCCAGACAAACAGATTTCGCAGCTTCTTAGGGCAGCCTATTCTAGTGCTGTCATCCTGAAAATAAAGAAGTTTTTTCTCATGTTCATATGGAACTTGCCATGTTCCAGTTTGTGCCCATTATCCCTTGTTCTGTCAC
The DNA here is from genome assembly GCA_024606505.1 of Aquila spilogaster. Taxonomy (NCBI): domain Eukaryota; kingdom Metazoa; phylum Chordata; class Aves; order Accipitriformes; family Accipitridae; genus Aquila; species Aquila spilogaster. The sequence goes on from JANHGO010002464.1 coordinate 11,699, forward strand.
TGGGCACCACTGAAAAGAGGCTAGCCCTATCCACTTGACTCCGTGTGGTTTTTCTTTCCCAGGTATAGGACTCTGCACTTACTCTTTTTGAACCTTAGAAGGTACTCTCTGCCCAAGCTCTCCAGCCTGTCTGGGTCAATGTCTTGTAGTGAGAGACCCAAAAGTACTTGAGATGTGGCCTCAACAGGGCCAACTACAGGGGAGCGATGCACTCCCTGTCCTGTTGATTATACTATTTCTGATATTTTCCTTTGGTGATTTAGGCATGCTGTTGGCTCTTGTTCAACTGGCTGTTGACTAGCACCCTCAGAACCTGCCCCTCAGATGCAGCCACATAGTTTTCCAGCTTCTCTGTCCCAGGCATTGCATAGGGTTGTTGTGAGTGATATTTTGAAGAAGCTGCTTCCTTAAGATACAAAAGTTATGCAACTGAGGGAAAAAATGTATATAATTCAATGGCATCAAATACTTAAATCTCTTGCTATCATTTTCTTTTTGAAATAAAATTTAAAAAATAATTCAGTTTTCACATGAGTGTACAAGCTAGTATAAAGAGCCTGAGTTTGACTGCTTGGTTTTCTCTTCCTATACAGGAAGAATGCTTGTTTTGCTAGATCCCAGATTATACCTTTTAAATTCGTAGACAGTATGACTGTTCAATCCTTGCTGTCCTTTAGCTAGTTTAACCTTTATTTCCTGAATTCATTAGTTTCTTCTGTCATACATAATATAAAAGTGATTTGGGTAAACTGTAGCTTCGCAGTTCTTAACATAGTCAGTGGGCTATTTTAGACTCAGTCTGTCTGTTCTGAATTCTACAGCAGAGTTTGTAATCGTCACCTCTCCTGCCAGAGGTAACTGACCTTGGTGGCAAACAGAAATAATTTTGAGAAATGGCATAGCTGAAAGATTGAGAATTTGACTTCCAAAAAATAGTGTTTTTGATTAAAATTTCTCTGTACTCATTCCAGTAAGTATGTTTTATGTTGTACTACATTGTTGTTTTCTTGTGCTGTAAATACAGGATAAGATGGGATTATTGGAATGTGTTGGGAAGGTAATTAAAGCAGTTCTTAGTAGATTTTAGTACAGTAATTAAAGCAGAATTTATTTACAGGATCTTACTAACTTAAGTGAGTAATTCTTACAGGTTCTGCTTACTGAGATGATGGAGAGGTGCAAAAAATTGGGAAACAAGTAAGTATCCTGCAATCCAGAAGACATGAGTCTGTAATGGGTGATGGAGCACTGGAACAGGCTGTCCAGAGAGGTTGTGGAGTCTCCTCTGGAGACGTTCAAGACCCGCCTGGATGCCTACCTGTGCACCCTGGTTTAGGGAGTCTGCTTTGGCAGTGGGGTTGGACTCGATGATCTCTAGAGGTCCCTCCCAACCCCTACAATTCTGTGATTCTGTAATGAGTACCCTGAGTCCCTGTAATATAATTATCCCTCTTCATTCTGAAACCACTATTTGGATGCATGGTATGGCTTTTGTTATTCATGTAGATGACTAATTATAATTCTGAGCATCTATTTTTCAGAGATGAATTCTGCCAGACTTTGTATTACTTGTAGAGCAAAAGTTTAAGTGATTAATTTGGTTGCTGCATTCTGTCTCCTAAGGCAAAGTTTAACAAGCATCAGCTTTGTCTGATCCCTGGTTGTGCTTTATTTTTGTCTGCTTTCCTTCCCTTCCTTACCCATGCCCTCTCCTAGCTATAGTTAGGCTATGCGTATGTTTTGCAAGGGAAGTTGTAAAGCAGCTGGTGTCTTTGGAAGAATATTTAGGTGACGGCTTTTTTTCATAACTGAAATTAGTATCCCAAATGTCGCCTTGATGTCTGTGTGCAGACTAATTGCGTTAAGTGAATAATTCAGGAAGGTGGTCTGAAAGTTTTGGATGTGCTTTCTTTCTGAGCTATGTGAATGTGACTTAGCCTGCTCGTTAGTTAATCTCAGTTCATTTCACTGGCTAGATAGGCCAAGTTCTGTGAAAGTTTTCAGTTACTTTGGTTTTTGATGTAATTTACGCCATCTAATTCTGCAGTGGCTGAGGAGCTAAAATATGTTAATCACTCAAAGAGGAGACATTTCCTGCATTAGCATATTATGACTAAGCTAAGGAATAGGGGAAAAATGTGATTTAAAAAAATATGATGTAAAGATTGCTTAATAGGGGTCAAATAATTCACGTGCTCTTCTGTATTAATTATTTTGTGGAACTTATTTTTAAAACGCTCTTTAGCATTCCATTGTAAGGGTGGGCTAGGTACCTTGTCTTTGTGTTTTGTCTTTATTTATTTTGAAATTAAATTATCCAATTTAGATTGTCTGAGAAGTGTGGTAAACTTCTTTTTAAGTGGAGTCCTGTAGCTTTGTCTTTTCATGGCTGTCACAGTGTCACAAATTCATAAATCTTTAAATAATCTCAGTATGTTCCACAAACCATGTTGCAGCCATCTAAGTGAAAAATGACAGTCTGCTTCTCTACATTGCAAAACACGTACCTGGTGAACAGGAAGTATGTGTCTAATGAAAAAAACAAATTCCAATTAAATTGCAATGGGTCCACTAATGCTCAGTCAGAAACAGGGGATGCTGGGCTATTTTAAGCGCTCTATCAAGGTAAACTGGCTCATATTCAGACTGTTTACTTTGGAGTGGTAAGGGATGCAGTATTGCTTGGATTGTGAGGCAGCTTTGGTGCAAGCTTGTGGCTGAATTTGCCCAAAGGAATTGCCTTTTGAGTAATACTAGATTTTGTTTCTTGTATTTGCATAATAATATCAGTAAAGTGGGTTTTAAAGTAATCAGTTGATTCCTCCATGGCAACTTTGGCTCAACAGTGATACAAACATGGATCTAAACAGTTGATTATACGTGTCTAAACGTGTCATTGCCAATAGCAGTATAATGACTGCATGTTTTGTTGTTGTTTTTTCTGGTACTAACAATACAGCTACTAGAAATCTGACTTTTACTATGTGCATATATATCTTTTTAATTCAGTGAGAAAAAACTTGAATTGAGCTTTGCCCTTCCGAAATATTCTTCTGTGCTGTAATTAAAAAGAAGAGTGTCTTTCTAAGTACTATTTACTTGATCTTTTTTTCCTTGCAAACTTTTGGTAAAATGATGGCTTAAAAAAAACCCGTGTGGACCAATTATTCTACAGGTTCCCTTTTCCTTGTCTGACAGCTTAATATTTTCTTGTTTTGCTAATGCACTATTAGTCCTCATCCAAAAAATTTCTATTTCTAAGGTTTTTTTGCCCGCTCCTATTTTCCTTCAAAATTTAGAAAAGATGCTGGATTGTTTTTAGTTGTCAGTTTATATTAATATAACAAGAACTTTTAATTGCTGTTGAACTGCACTGATTTATCTTATGTTCATTGTAGTGCTCTGCTATTAAATTCAGTAATGTCAGCCTTCAGAGCAGAGTTCATTGCTGCAAGGTCTATGGACTTCATTGGCATGATTAAAGAGAGTGATGAATCTGGATTCCCAAAGGTAACATTTGGATGTAATATATAACACTTCTTATTTGCTGTCTTGCTGAGTTATCTATGCTCTACTTATATCTTTTCTTTTACTTTCTGTCCATACTCTGTTTGTACTAGTTGTCTACATAAGTTGCACATTGTTGAAATAAAAGGAGATCTAAACAATCTTTCTACTCATTGCACGTTCTAGAAGAGTGTTGGACAAACGCGTGTCTTCTGCTTTTAATTTAAATTTCTCATTAACTTTCAGCATCTCCTCTTTCGTTCCTTGGGGTTAAACTTGGCGTTGGCTGATCCTCCTGAAAATGATCACCTTCAAATATTAAATGAAGCCTGGAAGGTTATAACAAAACTGAAGAACCCACAGGTGAGTTCTTGACAGTTCTGTTTCATGTTGATTCTTTGTTCAGGGCGAAACTGCAGCCATTGTTCAGCAAGCTGTATATTTTGAATGGCATGGTTTACTTTTCCTGGATGCCTATGGTTGCCAAAAGTACAATACTTGGTAATATCTTTATATAATCCCTCTGATCTCTTTGCCTACATAAGTAGTGCAGTTTTGAAGTTTGTCATTAGTGCCAATCTTTAGGTCTGCATGAATCATACCTCTGGAGTTATTGTTTTGAGCATAATTTTTTCATGTATGTTTCTCTTAACCTCCTGTAAATACTGGTAATCATTAGACACATGTATTTCTAGGATTATATCAACTGTGCTGAAGTGTGGGTGGAATATACATGCAGACATTTTACGGTATGTGATAATTTATTTCCTTTGAAGGTCTTCTGGTGCAGACTAAGTGCCTATATCAGCAACTCAATATTAAAAATGGAAAAGCCATGAGTGTTTAATATTTAATATTCTTTAGCATATGAAAAAAGTTTTCTTTCATAAAAGATGAATAGGGACAAAAGATATGGCACAAAGGAGTCCTCCTCCACCTCCCCTTCCCCCAAACCCTGCATGATATTTCTTACTTTTTATTGCACTGATTTAAATAAGGATTTACTGGAACTGTGGCTTAAGTTCTTTGCTTAGCTAGAGCTCTGTAGAAAGCTGATGCTTTGGCAAATGGGAGTAAATTATCCAACTGGTTTTCAGTCATTTGATTTATGTTCTGGTTTTATTGCTTTCTTATGTAACCTCTTTTTTTCACTATACAGAAACGAGAAGTCAATACAGTTTTGGCTGATGTTATCAAACACATGACTCCTGATCGAGCATTTGAAGATGCTTACCCACAGGTAAAGAACTTATTTTCCAAATCTGCACAATCTGTGCATTTTCTTAGATTGATCTAGTTCTTAACCATTGCTGATGTCTCCTACAACAGTATAATTGTTTTTAAAGGCTGGCTATAATTTGGGGGTCTTTTTAGAACAATCTAATGCTGAGGTTTGTTACTGTTTTTTGTTGTTGTTGTTGTTGTTGGGTTTTTTTGCCTACTAGTCTATCTTTCAGTCCAGAAAATAAAGCTAAAACAGAGAATAATGTATTTGGAAGTAGCAGTAATTAACTGCCAAGTCAACAGTGATATTTTACTGAGGCATGGAACATTGTGTAAGCAGAAGTAAACATAAATAATAATCTATGTCTACTGAAGATAGCAAGTGGGTTTTAGTGTCCAATTCTTGAGACTGTATGTCAGGTGGGATGGGTTCTGTGATTACTTGGAGAACAGAAAAAGCGCGTGCCAAAGAAGATTTAACAACATGTACTTTTTGGTTTAGTCTAGCAAACAGGAGAGAGGGTGCAGATTATAAATCAGAAGCATCTTCCTAACTATAGAAAGTAAAGAACAAACAAATAAAGCCTGGGTAGGCTGGTCATCCTTTCTTCATGTGAGTTCTGAAGAGTATGTTGGAAAAACATCTGTTAGGAATAGCACAGCTGTATTTGGTCCTGCTTAGGGGAAAAGAAATAGCATGAATGAACATTGAAGAGGCTTCCAACCAGTTTTCTCTGAGTGACCGGAGAATGCTTTCTGTTGTGGATACTCTTAACTTACGTTACAATCATTTTCCCTTTTTTTTTTTCTTTAGTTGCAGTCAATTATTCAGAAAGTTATTACCTATATCTATGATTTCTCTCTGCTTTTTTCTGTGGTAAGTAATACCATGCTTAATTATTTTTTATGAGAAACTGTATTGCACAGTTTCCGCAAGACAGTTTACCCAAGTTGCATATTTAGATTGTTTGCAAATTCACATTGTGAGAGGACTTTTTATCAAGTAAATCAGTGCAGAAACATTGGGCTTACTACTTAAATAGTCATTATTCTAATTTCACTTTCCTATACTTTTCCTTGCTTAGGCACTTAAATTCTGTAAGTTTTGTTACTACAGCATAAGAGACAATCAGTGAAGAAGAAAGTATCATTTACTTGTATCTATGAGTGCAGTTGCTGATAGCTGTTTCTGTGTTATCATTAAACATGTTCTATCAGTGCAGTTTAAGTTCTTTAATAGGCATCAGCATTTTTATAGGCATCATTGAAACACAAAGAAAATTAGAGAGTTCAGACACTAAGAGGTGGAAAAAGGAAACACAGCAGATGTCGAATTACTGAAACCAGCTCTTCAGAGTAAAATTCAAGACTGACTCTGGCTTTGAAGTCGTCTTGTTCATAGATTGCTCAGATACATCTGATAAATTTACCCTCACTATATTTTTGAGATGATGCAGAAACAAAATATCTCAGCATCTGAACAACCTAAATCCTTGTCTTTGAAGAAAATTGGGATGTCTTAGACCTGTATAAGTTGCCCTGGACATATCCACAATGGAAAATGGGCATATGACCTGTTTCAGTTGTTTTATATCCTAACAATTGTTCCAATAGATTGTCTGAATTTGTCGTGATTTTAAGCTGTTTCAGTTGTATGGTTGCTTTTTAATAATTTGCAACATTTAGTTCAAACTGTTTTATGTTTTGTATTTTATTCTGGATCTCTGCAATCAGTAATGGTAATACCTTTCAACCTTCTGTTTCCTTCTTTCGTTAGTAGTGTTTCAAAATAAAATACTGTCTTCAAAAAAAGATGAAAATTATTTTGAGAAAACAAAACAAAAACCCTGATTATAAAACTTACCCAAAATATTGTTTTTATAATGTGTTTGTAAAAATACCTAATTTTAATTGTTCATGTACTTGTACTTTTAGGAGAAATTCTTGCCGTTTCTGGATATGTTCCAGAAGGAGAGTGTGAGAGTGGAGGTTTGCAAGTGCATTATGGAATCCTTTATTAAGTAAGTGGAGAATATTCAGATTAAATGTGCTCTGGAGAATGGGGCAATGTACTGTAGGATTGTTAGGGAAGATGAACTTAGCCACTGTTTAGTCCACTTACCTTGTGAAGACAAATCCAGGCTGCTGGGAGGTGGGATGGGGGAAATGTGTCAGTTTTGTTAATCTATTGATTGACTGCTTAACTGTTCACAATGAAAGCTGAAATTGAAGTAATCACATTGATGCTACTTACTATTGAGCAACAGATGGCTTGTTCCCTGAGCATTCTTTCAATTGATGTTGCTTATATATGTAAGTTATTTTCCCAGTTGAAAGTGGATTTGTAAGATGAGGCTTCATCTTCAAATATTATAAAAGTCAGATGGTCCTTTTCAATTAATAGGTTCTTGGAAACATTTTTTTTTCTTGATCACCTTTTTGCTTTAGATTACAAAGTTGCAGGCAGATGCTGAATGATGATAATCCACCGAGAGAAACTGGAACAAGTTTTTATTTTTTCATAAAAGGGCATCTTAGCATGTTCCAAATACTTTTAAAAATATTTTGTAATTCCTGTACATTCTTATTGTCTTACGGCACTGGTAGTAGGAATTACTCACTAAATGTATGTTGTTCTATTCACAGTTTTTTCATCTTCACAGTGCAGGATTTTTCTTTACTTTTTCTAAAACATTTTATAGGCATCAGCAGGAATCTACAAAGGATCCTGTTATACTCAATGCTCTTCTGCATATCTGCAAGACGATGCATGACTCTGTGAAGTAAGATTAACTTTACTCATACTAATAAGTATTTATGTGAAGTTTGGCTGCTTCGTGTACAGTCTCGCACATCTGAGACTGTTTTGTGATGGATTAAGACATAAATCCATTTAGTGGTGAGGGAAGAGCTGTACAGTGAAGCGGTAGCGCATACTGCTCTTTAATTAATGCTTTATATATATAGAGAGAGAGAGAGAAACAGAATTTTTGTACAGTTTTGTACAGTTGTCTGTGGAAGGCATTAAAAATACAATTAAAAATATTTGTGAGGATTAAACAAATGTCTGCTTTGAGTTACAGTGAATAATAAACTATTTATGAGCTTTAAATGAATATGTGGCCATTAAAAAGTAGATTGCCATCCTCAATTTATCCCTTCATTTGGGCCACTCTCAGTCATAACCAAGGGGTGTGAAATCTTCAGAAGGACTCCTGAAAGATCTCTAGGAATATCAGTGAAGGAACTTAAAATGAGAGAAGCTCTCAAATCATCAGTGTCTTTTCCCTAAGTTCTGCTCTTCTATGTTCCCCTTGACTTTGATTGCTAGGTTACTGGGGGTCCAGTTTGTAACCTCTTGCACCCACACTGTTTGAATAGCAATTGTATATAGGTCAGGACAAATTTTTCTGTGTGTGTGCCAGATGCCTTCTGATATGCCAAGTTCTCAGCAGTTACAACTTGACAATCTATCTGCAATTTCTGTCAATATTTATTTGAAAGAGTGCACTTTTTTCTTTTTTCTCTTTTTTTTTTTTGTATTATTTTCAAGTAGAATGTCTTAAGAGCGCTGGCCAGATACTGGCGAGTCAACTTCAAGCACTTTCAGTTGTGCGATATGGAAAACAGATCTAGTTAGTAGGTAACTTGTGAAAATCACACAGAAATCTACGTCTGACTGAAAAGAGCTGAAAATTTTACATCTTAAGAGCAAAAGTATCCCCCCTTTTTTTTTTTTTTGTCCTTCTGGTTTGGGTTGTGTAGAACTGCAAGGGCATGGTTTCTTCTGGCACTCTGAACCCTGAGCCTCTTAGTATGTCAGACTTGTAACTTTCTCTGCCTTGATATGCCATGAATGCAATATGTACTGTCAATTAAGGAGTCAGATTTGGCATGTAATTTCAGTTTATACTTTGAGTGCTTTATTTTGGATTAGAGCACTGTATTTGGCTGTGTGTTGTACTAAAAACCACTTCAGCCTTTAAATAGAAGAATATATTGAAGCTAAAACAGGTTAAAAAAAATCAAGTAGTTTATGGCTATTTGTGTTTGGTACCTCCTCTGACATTTTACCAGAACAATTTTGATAGTTTTCAGAGCTCCTTAAAATCCCTTAAACCGGCGGTTCTTATAGCTGAGGCAAAATGATCTACATCATTTGCTTCTGTTCTGTTCTGTCATCTTTTATAGGCAAATAGTCATATTTCTAACTATTTTGAAATAACTGACATTTATTTTCACATCCTGGTTCAGGAAAGTCCCAGGGCACTTGTAGGGCTCACTGACCCAGTAACAGTTGTTGGAGGATGACAGCCTTTAGACTGGTAGCGGTTTGATTTGGTATTGAACTGGAAACCTATAACTGACCTGATGATCCCATTACAGCTCTTGTGATCCTCTCAGAGCTGACTCTTTTGATTGGCAGTGCCATAATAAGATAATCATGCTGAGATTTTCTTTCTGCTTTTACAGAATTTGTATAATAAAACTATTGTCCTCTTCCCATCTGTTGTCTGAGCTATAGGTAAATGTTAATTGATAACTAAAGGTCCAAGTTGGAGCCAAGTACATAAGAGTACAGGGATTAAATTGTATTAGTTAATTGTTATTTAACTGTTTGTTTATCTGTTATCAGTGAAACAGATTTGACTTACTGGATTTTCACATGATGTGAATTCATTTCAAATAAGATTTGAAATAGAATTGATATCAATGACAATCTTGAAAAGAAACTTCTTATGTATCAGTCAAGTAAAGCTCTTACAGTGCTGCCTTTCTGATGTTTGAGTAACAAGGTGATGTTAATGACAATTTTTAAATGGTGTAGCAGGATTAGTCAAAAAAAGGACAAGAAATTAGTGTTGGTTCTTAAATAATTACATTATTATATACTATTCAATGTGTATATGAAAAGCTTTCCCCCATAAATAGGATGGTTTTTCTTCTAAAAAATGGATTTACTTATTTCTTTAGTTTTCTATAATCAATTTCCTTTCATGTTCTCAGATTGTAACATGACTGAAGCCATTTTCTTACTTCCTTCAGTTAAGAACATTCTGCTTTCTTCTCTTCATGTCAAATCTAAGGTTCTGTAAAATCTAAAGAGAGATTCTTAGCAAATTTTATATTTCTATAAAATTTGGAATTTAGTGCATGGTTGACTTCATTATATCAACATTAAAATTATTTCCAGTGTTTTATAACTGAAATGATTAGGTTAGTGGTCTTAGTATGCAGTAAATATTTTATGTATACATAAAGGTAGTATGTAGCATTTGAACTTCTACAGATAAATAAGTCATTAAGCAATATTCAAAGAATTGCCATGTAAATTTTCTGTTATAGTGCTCTGACACTTGAGGATGAGAAAAGATTGTTAGCAGCTTTGATAAATGGATTCATAAAAATGGTGAGTGACAATTGTGTGCAACTGTTGGGGTATACCTTATAGCTTGGATTTTCATGAGAAACAGGTGCCCATGTTGCAGAATTAGAGATGGTATATGACTTGATTAAGACTGCTGAAAGCCTCAACCAGTGTATTTTATTGAATTGAGTATGAAAGCATTGAAAGAAATACCATACAGTGTTGAAGCTGGCATGGTGCAGTACACTTGTTTAAACTGTACATGTACATTGTGTACATGTACACAAACTGTTTTCTGCTTGTGTAAAACGTGTTAAGTATTTAACAGTAATTAGTCTTCTATATTGTAGCTTTAAAGAGGTCATCACAGAAATCACATTTATGCTAATGAAATTCCCCTTCCTGTACCTAAATGGGACCATTTTATCATTAAGAATAAGATAACTTCTATCATTAGTAGTCCCACAAAAGCTCCAGTCATTGTCATTAAATTAATTTTTAATCCCTCCCTCCCTCTTATCCAACTTAAATCTATTTGCTCCCATCCCTTGTGTTTGTGATGTCAGATTTTTTTTTACAGAGGTGTTTGTAAGCTTTTCTCTTGGTGTTCTCTGCACAGGTACCTTCAGTGCTTGGCTTTTCTTTCACATAGTCATAGCTGGCAGACTTTGTCTCTGCTTGTCCTCATTATTCTTTGTTTTAATTCTATGAGTGCATCTCTAGGTTGTTACTTACTCTTCAGCTTTAATATCTAGCTACATAATATGATGAATATGATGTTTAAAATATTTTTATTAAGGTTTACATGCAGAATAATAAACAAGGGCTGCTTGAAAAGTAATGGCTCCTATTTCATTACGTTGGCCCACGGTATCAGAGGTGGGGATGGCAGCAGAGGTTGAACCTTCCTGCCTATACCCCATTACATTTGATTGCTGTGTAACAGACAGCAGCAGAGGGGCACTCTGACAGAGCGGTGTCTGACGTGGAAGTGCATATGGTGTGTCACTGAATTCCTCCATGCAGTAAAAATGGCACCCACTGACATTCACTGACACTTGTGAACGTTGATGGAGACCAATCAGTAGATGCTGTAACAATGAGGAGTGCGTTTCAGCAGTGGCAACAGCGGTTCACCTCTGCTGGTGCAGATTTGTATGAGCATAGCATGCAACTCTTGTTCGTTACTAGTGAAAATGCACAGCTAGTGCTGGTGACTGTTTTGGAAAAGGAGTAATTTGTAGCTATTTGCTCTATCTAACCGTGTTATTGCATTCTTTGTATCTGTTGTAGTTTGCATGAGAATAAACAGGAAACAATGTTTTTGGAACAAACTATATATAATTTCCTTTAGAAGGATTTCACCCATTAAAGAATACTTGATGTGTCCTTATAGTTCTGGTTGAGAGGGGTAAAAAAAATCCCAGAGTAGCAAATTATTAGTTCCAATTTTTAAACTAGTATACTTTAGGATGTTCGGTTTTCTTAAGAGTATGACAGAGAATGAGGGGTTGCGTAAACACAAGCAAGACAAGGCACTTGGGTCTGTAACATAGGAAGCAATCTTTTGTATTCTGGTGTGGTTCCTTTGATCCTTCATTGTGTGAATTAAATGTAATTTTCCCTGCATTCTATAGAAACTTCTTTTACATGTGACTTGAGAGTAAGATATAATGCAGCCATGACTCTTAGGAAAAAAAAATATTAGTTGTATCTATAAATGTAGACTGCCTGGAGACTATTTCTCTTGCTGTGCTTTTGATTGACAGCTCAGACACTCCAGCTGACAAAACTTAGTTTTAAAATCTGGAGGGTTAAGTAGAGCATTCTCAAACAGGAGTTGTTTTTGGGCTTATTTCCTGCCAGTGTGCAAGTGTACAGCCTTTTACCATGCTGCTTTGTTGCTGTTATACCTAGTTAGAAAAATGATAATTTTCCTTGAAGGCCCACTAAGCAAATGGGAATTAGTAACCTGATTCACTGATGTGTTTCTGGATTTCTTTTTGTTGTGGTGGTTTTTTTGTTTGTTTTGTTTTTTTAACCAAGCCTGTGTCTCCCAGTTCCACAGTAACGTGTTCTGCTGGTTTTGAAACTACTTCTCACAAATTTAGGAATTATATTTTGTTTTCTTGAGTAAATACTTGGTTTGCAAAGTAGTGGAATGTGTACAAACAGCAAATAAAAATGAGCAAAACAATCAGGTTTTTCTGAAATTTAATTATTGGAAAGCAGTTAAATGTTTGTACAACAGTAAAATGGTTTTTTTTGTGTGTTTGTGTGTCCTTCATAGGTTTCATTTGGTCGTGACTTTGAACAACAACTGAGTTTCTATGTTGAAGCTAGGTCTACGTTTTGCAATCTGGAGCCTGTTTTAGTCCAGCTGATTCATGTAAGCTATAGTTTATCTACAGTATCATAATACATGGGGATATACTTGCAGTTCGCCCATTCCCTACCCAGATTATTGGTCAGTATCAAAATGATTAAAGTCTTTACATCAGATGTTTTAAAAGTAGGCTTTGATCTCATCTTTCATTTTTATCATCCAAAACTCTCTGAAGTTCTTGCTTGACTCTGAAGTTCTGATGCACGATAGATATCATAGCAACAAAGAAAACTAGTTATGTTGGGAGAGATTTCAAGGCCAATAAAAGAAATGGTACTTTTATGTATTTGGAATTTGGGTTCTCTCTTCTATAATCCTCTATCTAGGAGTGATTAGACTGTGTCTGGTCTGCAGACATGGGCAGAATCCTGCTGTGATTGGGAAGCTTAATTGCTTTTCTGTATAGAGTGACATGACAGATGAGCATTTGCTGCATCTGATTCCTTTATGTGATATAGTACATCATATCTCCTTTTAAATCCTACTTTTTTTGGTCTTGTTTTTTTAGTAAGTGAGTTAGCTAGAAATCATGATTTTTGTACAAGAAAGGAGGTGATGCCAGCACTTCAGCCAGGAAGCAAGGGATAGTTTCAAGTCTTGAATTAATTGAAAACCCTATATTGACAGACCTTCAGAATCATATTTGCTTTAAGGAACAGCCATTAGAATTCTCAGAGTGGAGAGAGAGTAAAAACTAAATAATACAGTGAGGGCACACCGTACCTGGATCCCTTTTGACAGTTTTTGTTCTTTAACAGCATGCAGTAAAGCATGCAGTTTGTTATTTGCAAGTGGCCTAATAAAACTGCACATTTCTTAATGTTTTGCTTTTTTTTTATGTAGTCTGTGAACCAACTGGCAATGGAGACAAGAAAGGTGATGAGAGGAAATCATTCCAGAAAGACTGCTGCATTTGTCAGGGTAGGTAAGAGTCCAATATATTGAGCCTGCTTTCTAAGCAAATAGTATTATCTGCTACCACCGAAGTTTACAGTTTTTGCAAAAGCAGTGTGTTATTTTTTTATTCTGTTTGTAATCTCATTATCTCTTGATGCCATTGATCCTTAATCTCTAAAACCAAATGCTGCTATTTTAGAAAATATAGACCCAAAACATTCACTGACAGCTTTGTGTTGAGAAAGGACAATACTGACTGTATTCCCAGAAGAAGTACTCACATTCATTCTAGAAAGTTCAGCTTTTCATATTGTATTTGAAATAAAGCATGTAATTTATGTGTAACTCATTCACACAGAGAGTGGTAGACAGGAAAAATAGTAAATTCACATTTCCATCTCATGGAACCTTTCAGTGTTTAATGGGGCCTTATAAGAAAGGTAGAGACTTTTTACCAGGGCCTGTAATTGATAGGACAGTGGGTAATGGTTTTAAACTAAAAGAGGGTAGATTTAGATTAGAGGTAAGAAATTTTTTACTGTGAGTGGTGAGGCACTGGCATGGGTTGTCCAGAGAAGCTGTGGATGCTCTACCCTTGGAAGTCTCCACGTTCAGGTTGGGTGGAACTTTGAGTAAACTGATCTAGTGAAAAGTATCTCTGCTTCAGAAGGATTGTGGAGCTAGATGATCCATAAAGGCCTCTTCCAACCGAAATCATTCTATGATTCTATGAAAACAGTGCTGAATTTCAAATAAAGTGCTCCTTTTGGCTTTAGTGTTTCCAAGTCTCTACAAGGGTAATCAAACGAGTTTTGAAATACTTACAGGTTCTTCAAGTTCTTTGTGTTCCAATCTTCTCACCTGAAACATAGCAATAAAGATCAGCTTCTTCTTCATGTGCTGTGAAGGAGTATATATTTGGTATCATTAATGAATGAGTTTTCATTAACAGACGTGCACCTGGGGTCCTGGACAGGGAAGTAGCTAAGGTGGCAGCTTCTGTGTGGCTGGGAATCACTCATTCCATCTAGATGTTCGGGCTGCTCCAGTTGGTCTAAATCAGCAGCATGCCGTGCTAGATCTCACTCCTCCCAAATGTGCACAGCACCCTTGCTATGAGCAGTTTGATACATGGCTTGCCCCTGAGCACGGTACAACATGCTAATTAGAAAAATTAGCTTGTAGCCCAAGACCAAAACCTGGTTACTTGAGAAGGACTATTTGAGCTGGAGTCATAGACTGAATGTAGAGGTAATCTGTTGGTAATTACAATAATTAGTAACAAATATTGTTATAATTATTGAAATAATAATGAGAAATATGAAGTTACTGATTTTGGAGTTCACATAATACCTAATTTTTATTCACAACCTTTCCCTAAACCAATTGACAGTTTTTGATTCCTAATCACATATGAAATCAGTAATGTAACTCTGAGTTAAGAATTTTCTTCAGTTTGGTATTTTTTTCTCTTTTACATTGCTTTAGGCTTGTGTTGCCTTCTGCTTTATTACAATTCCATCTCTGAGCAGTATCTTCACACGTCTTAATCTGTATCTGCACTCTGGACAGGTTGCTCTGGCAAATCAGTGCCTTTCACAAGGTAAGGGAGGAGTTTGTTTACTTAAAGGTTCTCTTATTCCAGAAATACTTCTAGCTTTGAATAATAACTTCGCTGAGATTATAAATCATATAAGTTTATAACAGATGTAATTAAATCACAGGTCTGTTTTACACACTGTTACCATGGAAACATGTCATATTGAAGCAACTCTTTAGTTCCATCACTAGTCCTGTGGGATAAATAACTAAGACAACTGATTCTGTTTACATATTTGTGGATATGAGGTGGGTTGGTCCTAAATGAAGTAACTCTGAAATTATGGAAGCTATGGAATGTTTTTCTGCATGATTATCCAAGTACTTCAATCACAAATAATATGCTTTAACGTAACTGTAAAAGAAGAAAGTAGTTAATCCGTTAACAGCGCAGAGGCTGACAAAGTCTTGGAAAGCACTGGAAAAGATTTAAAACTTAAGCCAGTGACACAAGAAACTTGTTCATCTCTTGTGCTTTACTTACCTAAGAATATCTGCCACTATTTGGGTGATGTGAAAAATTAAACATGTATTTTCTTTTTTTTTTTTTTATCTGAATTAGTGATTGAAACGGAGCCTGAGTACAGTTTTTCATCCCGTTAGTTCAGTCTTAAGTAATTTGAAATACTGACAAAAGTTGATTTGTGGAAAAAAAGTTGTAGCTACTCCAGCAAGGGTATGTGAGCATTACATCTGTATCACCATTTAATTGTGATCATGTTCATGCTGCAAATGAAGACAGTTACCTATTCTGAAAGTCTCCTCCTGCCTTTAGCTGTCTGCAGTATTTTTCCTTTTTGAAATGTTGTCATTCTACTTTATTTTGCAATTCTAATACTAACTCTGAATGTCAACTTTGAAATGGTAAATGCATTTCCTGTACATATTTTCAGTGTAAAAGTGAAAGTAGTAAATGGGATTACTTTGCAGCATCCTTTGTTGTGTCCATTAATTCTTTGGTCTGTCTCTGCTTCTTTCTGAGACAATAAGAAACATTATGGTTTGGTGGATTTAACCTGTGACAACTACAGCCATATTGTGCTTGTGCGTTCTGCACTTGATTCATTCTGTTTTTACTGCTACCGTGTTTTGTTGTTAGGGCTCCTGCAATGAATATTTAAAATTCAGGTAGAACTGTGTGCGTGAAAATAAAAATATGCATATTTTCTAGAAGCTACAGTTGATTTTTCCCACCTGAACTCAACATTCTGTACAGGCAATTTTGGTATTTAGAGTATGCGTTTTACTGTTGACGTTCAATAGCAGGTTGTTCCTGTTAGAGCCAATGTGTGATGGCTCACCTGGCAGTGAGCTTGTGCTCACCCTGCAGTACTGTACTACGGTGAGCCAGATAATATCGTGCTGGTCAGCGTCCTGGGAATATTTATGGCTATTGAAGCAAAGGTCAGTCATGCATTCTTTTGAAGAAAAGCAGCACACGCTGAGTGGCTAAGCTGTGGTTGCTTCAGGTTACAAAGATTCCTGTTTGCCACAGGAAAGCATCAACACAGCAAAACTGAAAATGTAGCTGGACTTTTTTGTGTGTGTGCGCTCTGCCACGGAAGTCATAGGTTAGACCTTTGGAAAGGCTTTATCTACAGGAAGTAAGGGGACAACAATTTAAGTGAGTTTAACTTGCCAGCAGTCAGATGTGTGCAGAATACTGAAAAGGGTAGATTTTCAAGTAAGGAGATGCATCAGAATTGGATATGGGTCCTTCAGTGGAAACTCTGTGATAGCCTTTTAATACTACTGTAGGGAATAAATGCTTGTTCACAGGGAGACAGAGCTGGGATTCATTACCCGGCCTGACTTCTGCCATGTTAGAGGAATGAAAGGGAAATATATCTTTTTATTTGCTTACTTGGGTTTCCTTTTCAGTTTGATGTTTTTCAAGCTCTGCATTTACCAGTAAATTCCAGCTGCACAAAAAAGCTGACTTAGAATGTTGATTGGGACTTTTTAGTACAGGATGACAGTTGTATTTTTTTGTTTTGAATGTGATACTGCCCGTGGAGCAAAGGAGAGGGATTTAGGGTAAAGCTGCCTGTTGTGTCCAAGAATGTTGTGCAAATAAAAGATCTGCAAAGTTGGTTGTTGTGAAAATACTGTTTATGCAGTTTCTTTGTACATAACTGAGTTAACCAAAAATAGACTTTTTTCTTCTTCCTGTAGAGTTCAGTTTAATGAAGCAGCTTACCCTATCACCCTGTTACCCTATTTGTATCAATTTTTGTTGTCATTGCTGTGTTGCAGTGCATCTCTTGTTGAAAACAAACCCAAAGCAGTTTTTCTGTAATATTCAGTCTTTGAGGGCTGTGCTCTGCTACTGCTGGGACCAACTCTGTGATTTAATAATTCTTCAATTTCTAAACTGCTTTTCCACTATTTTTGGGATCCAGGTCTTGTCTGACAGGCACGTGGCCACCAGCAGCTGTCCTTTCTTTTCAGCGTGAAGAGGTGATAAATGTGTTCCCATGTCACATAGCTATGAGATGTGGGGACACAGTGCTCTCACTAAACAATGAAATGAACAAGCACCTCTATTCTGAAATCCTTTAAGGCAGCAGGTCTGTGCAAAGTATTATGAAGACAATTTCTAAAATTCATATTTTATTAACCATTCTTCTGAATTTTAGACCCACAAGCAGAACTGGTGGTGGTTCAGTAACTTGGTTCATTTAACAAGGTTTTACTGTTAAGTGCTTGTTTGCTTCCTCAGAAAAGTTCTTTTGAGTGTAATTTTGAGACATCTCATTTGCATTTGTAAACAGGCAACAGTGGCACTGGTCTGTGGGCGTTTCTGTGATCCGTCTTTGCATATTCTGCTGTATTGTAGTCAGATAAAACATTCTTGAAAGTTACGTTTAATGCAGTTTAGTCTGTGTCTCAACTGAACGCATATTCATAAAAACAAATTCAAATCCAGTCAGTTAACTGACTCCAAATATGCGCCTGCCTATTAAAATCAATGCAGCGTGAAGATTTAAGAGTGTGCACTAATAATAGTATTAGACTAGGATGTGAGATCACAGAATCACAGGATGGCTTGGGTTGGAAGAGACCTCAAGGATCATCAGGTTCCACCCCCCGGGGCTGCCAGCCACTGGGTCAGTACCAGATCAGGTCGCCCAGGGCCCCATCCAGCCCGGCCATGAGCACCTCCAGGGACGGGGCATCCTCAGCCTCTCTGGGCAGCGGTGCCAGCACCTCACCACTCTCTCACTGAAAA
>JANHGO010002465.1:0-29911 GCA_024606505.1 Aquila spilogaster
AGAGAGAGGAGAGTGAAAAGAGGGAGAGGAGAGGAGAGGAGAGGAGAGGAGAGGAGAGGAGAGGAGAGGAGAGGAGAGGAGAGGAGAGCTGGGGAAGCCAAAATGGCGCCAGGCCCAGGTGCTCAGCCACTGCAGTGTGTCCTCTGAGCGGGCTGAACAACCCCTGGAAAATGGAAATGATCCCAGAGAGCATGCAGAAGGGTGAGCAAGAGGAAAGGTCACATCCATCTTTGTTCTGCACGCATCCGTTTTCCTCCCCTGCTTTGTCCCCGCAATAAATTACGGAGGTGAAAGCTATAAAGTGCATATGGCCCTGCCTGATCCCGATCCCTGACAAAGCAGTGCTGCTCTGTCCCGGAGTGATTGCCCACAGGGGAAACATATTTCTGTCTGTTCCTGGTACGAGCAATAAATTTGCAGCCGTGCTAATGAATCCGAGAGCTCTGTGCCCGATCTCTGCCAGGCGCTGGGCTGTCTGGGCAGAGCCCATTGCAGGTCGTTCCTCTGCATATCTCATCAGGCCAATAGGAAACACCATGACTCACTTTCCTCCCTTGCAACAGCAGTAAGCAATGACTGGAATCAGGAACTTCCTGCGAGAACAAAGGGACAAAGCGGTGCTGTCCCATCAGGAATTAAACCTCTAAATCACAGGGAAATGTGTGGTTTAATCGCTGCTTTTGGCTCTACCGTGAGTGCAGGACTGGCCCAATGGTAGCGCTGGGCCTGCACGAAGCCCTGTCCCTCTTCATGCACCCACACCACAGACTGAAGGGTGCCAGGGGACATTGCTGGATGCGTTCTTGGTGCTAAGTCCTCAGCAAGATCCTTGGCATCAGTTGGCAGGGAGTAAGCAGCACGTAGCCAGAAGGCTCTGGGAGATGTGTGGGAGGTGGCAAGGGCCAGATGCTGTTCTCCATGGACTGTCCATATCTTCTGGGTGTGCTGAAGACCTGGCAGGGGCCAAGGAACACCCTTGTCCCATGGGTGTGCAGGAGGTGGGAGGCTGCCCAGCACCAGCACAGCTGAGGAAATCTGAGCAGGAGCAGCAACAGCGCAGGAGGTCATCAGAAAATGGCACACAAAAGCAAATTAGAAAGAGGGTACGGTGAATAATGGACCTGATCTGAGGCTGAAACTGCAGAATTGGTGAATTAGACTCCTAAATTCTCTTGGGAGTCCAATTTGTGCTCTCATCTGTTGTACGAGAGAGAAGACAGGAGTGGAAGGAGATCTTTTTGCTACGTGATGGCATATGGCATTCCAAATGCCAAGTCTTGGGCAGTATATCCCAGCAGAGCAAGCCATGGGCCACTCTTTCTTTATACAAGGGCTGCTCCAAAAGTAATGCCTCCTATTTTATTATGTTGGCCCACTTCATCAGAGGTGGATGTTGGTTGGAGGGCAATAGAGGTTGAACCTTCCCATCAACATTCTGTCACATTTTGTTTCTGTGTGACAGACGGCAGCAGAGGGGCAGTCTGACAAAATGGCATCTGACATGGAAGTGTGTATGAAGCAAAGGTGTGTCACTGAATTCCTCCGTGCAAAAAAAATTTCACCCACTGACATCCATCGATACTTGCTGAATGTTTATGGTGACCAAGCAGTGGATGTGAGCACAGTGAGGTGGTGACACACACACAACATGGAGGTTCTTGTTTGTCACCGGCAAAAATGCACAGCTATTGGTGGTGACCATTAGAAAACAGTGTTTTGTAGCTGAGAATTTGCTCTATCAAATATCAGAATTGTGCTTTTTGTATCTGATGTAGTTTCAGTGAAAATAAATAGGAGGCATTACTTTCAGTGTGACTTAGGTAGAAACCTTCGAGGATGAGGAGCCCAAAAAAATATTTGCTCTGAGAATCTCAGCTGAGATAGAGACTGAAAATCTGCCCTCAGCTCACATAAACTCACAGGAAAATCACTTTGCATTGCTACACACAGTTTTATTTGGACTCATTCTCATTTCTCCTCCCACTCGAACTTATTAAAGCAAAATAATTCCAAATCAATTCATGGAATCAAAAATTAATCCCATGCTGAGTGGTATTATGATTGTTGGAGCACGCAATAATTCCTGTCCAGCATCCCTGTCTACATACACATCAAAGCCAGCATTTGAGTCAAGCACATCCTTGGCTGAGAAAGGCAGCGACACTGCCACTGCTCCCAGCTGAGCAAGGAGGCTGAATCTGACCTGCTGGGTTTTGGTTGGATTCTGTGTACCCTGGGGCACAGTCACCTACAGTATTCAGAGGCTGCGGGGTACTGTTGAGTTTGAAGAACCATGAGATGAAGGTGAGATGAGCAGGAACTCTGCTGGTGTGAGCAGGACTGGAGCACAAAGCTTCCAGCAGGAGCACTGCCAACTGTAATTTTTGGCTTCCCTCTGTTTCTTGGAGCTGCAAAGTGAAGCCCAATATTGTGCTCGTGAAGCAGCTGATCAGCCGAGACTGCACAGAGCCATGCTCCCAGGCAGGCTACCACGTGAGCAGCACTATCAAAGCGGGAGGTTTTCATCAGTGCTGCTTTGTTCTTCGTAGTACAAATTGCAAATTGCAGGAGGCCATTGGGCATGTCTCTGATGCAAGCACTGATCCGACTCCGGCCAGTTTGCTGAAACTGATCTAATCAGCCTGGGCCTGAGTCACTCCAGGACCTCCTTGAGAAATGGATCTCAAAATGTTGAAGGAAAAGTGGTGGTGAGTGGCCTTGAGATAATGATCTGGAGTCTGTTCTTGTGGGTCTCTGGTTTCCTGCCCTAATTTCAGCTGACTGTAGATGAAGGTTTTGCTGCTGGTCTCATTCAGAAAAGAACATGTATGGAAGGTCATGGCATTTTCTCCTTATAAGCCTGCAAGTATGACGAAGACTTTTCAAGGGTTATTACATATCATGTTTTCCACTTCTCTGATAACCCATACACGAGCAGCACTCCTTTGCCTTTAGGGTTACACTTCACTCCAGGTTGTGGCTTCAGGTTTAGCTTCAGCAGGCTAAAGGTATTGATCCTGCACAGGACTCAGATGAACTGTTGTAGAAATCCACCCAGATCTTTGCATCATCCATGATATGTTGCCTGGGAAATAGAGGCCATGCCTTCAGAGATCCAGTCAAGGCAAAATTCAGTAACCCCATCACAGAAGAACACTTGAGACGGCAGCCCCAAGAGGAACTGTCAGATAGCTTGGCAGTCTCGTTCCAAATGAACCAAGCAAAGGCCCAGTTCACATCACCCTGACCACAGAGCCATCTTGCCCGATGGAAAAGTGCTGGGTAATGAGGAAAAGTCCTATGCTAATAAATCTGAGTCTGCAGCCAAGAGGCTGATCAGAGCCAAGAGCCCAGATCAGCTTTGTGCAGAAGATCAGTGCACTCCTATAGGAGTATGTAGCATCCCATAGGATTGATGTAGTCTGGGAATCCTTACCAGGATGCCTGGAATGTCCGTCACCCCCAGGGAAATAATATGCCCAGAGTGACAGGGCCGACACAGCATTTGTCAGGGCTGGGTACCAGGAACACATGGAGTAATAGGTAAGGGCATAGAGAAGCTTGGACTAGAGGGGATCTTTTCCAACCTTAATAATTCTGTGACTCTAAGGGACAACTTTCGCAGGGACAATGTGAAGATGTGGCTGGTGAAAATATGCGTGGCTTCCTAAACACACCAGGAGCACTGCTCCAGAGCAAGGGCTGATGGCTCTGGTGGCAGAGGGGCTGTGGTGGGCTGACGGTGTCCCCTGCCCAGGCTGCCCCAGCAGCTGTGGTGGACCTGGGGCCTGATCCCTGTGTTACACAGTACCCCTGCAGCACTGAGACATGCTGAGGCAATAAATGAGAGCCTCTGCTTTGTTCCCTCATAAAAGTCAACAGAGAAACAAACACCACAGTGGTAGTAGTCAGAGTCTGACATGAATTTCTGTGTGTAAGTGAACTCTGTGAGGCTCCAGCAGAAACCTGGGTGCTGTGCATGGGGCCAGGCCTCACCAGCATGCATGTGGCCCATGCGATAGCAGAGCCATCCCCTCCAACAAGGCCATGGCCACCAGATGGGAGAACCAAGGGCTGCTGTCTGCCAGGGCTTCATGTTGTTTACATTATATTATTTTTGTGTGTCCAAGGAGACGTAACAGCATTTCAGCGTACGACAGTTACAGACATGGAATCCATTTGGGAATATAATCACAAGCTGCCAGGGCTGGAAATGCCTCACTTTTTTTAATGCGCGATAGACAATGAGCAAAACATCACTTCTGGATCATTCAGAACTTTATTTACGTATGTGTGTGTTAAGACGGTGCAAGCAGCAGAGTTTTGACGTGGGACTCTCACAGGAGCTCTGTTTAGCTCAGCCCAACCTCCCCTTTTCCTTAGGACAAAAGCTTTTGTTGCTTGCAGTGGGAAGTGTCTTGACTTTGTAGGAGAACAGCAGAGCTTTCAGAGCACAGAAACATCCTTTACTTTTGCCCTTGACCCTATGTGACCAGGTCTGTTGTGACCTTCGGGTAAACCTGGGAATGCCCTGTTAGTGCCCTCTCTGATGGCCACAGCAGCATTTTCAGGTTGGATATCAGGACATTCTGCTCTGAAAGAGCGGTAATGCATTGGCACAAGCTGCCCGGGGAGGTGGTGGAGCTGCCATCCCTGGAGGAGTTCAAGAACTGTGGAAGTGTGACACGGAAGGACATGGTTAGTGGGCACGGTGGGGAATGGGTGGACCTGATGATCTTAGAGGTCTTTTCCAACCTTATCGATTCTACCATTGCCATGTCTCTGCTGTGGCAGCTGAGGGGGAAAACATCGATTGGATTCCATTGGGAAGATTACTGACCCGGCAGGACTTCAAACCAGCCTCTTCCACCACGGGCAAAGCTTAGCATTAATATTGAAAACTCTTCTGACCTCCTTCTCTTTTAATTTGCAAGCGAAAAACTCCATGGTCTGTGCCAGGAATAAAAAAAATCAGATCAAAGTGGATGCTAATTCGCAATTGTTCTCTGCTGTGTTCAGGGAAGCCTGTTGGTAAAACTGAGTCTCACATCTGATGGTTATGGAAGGACAAAATCTACCAGCTGCAAAAGGTGACTGCTATGTCCCAGGTGGCACGAGCCCATTTCAACGTGACTAAATGCAAAAGGAAAGCGTTGGTTTTGGCAGTGTGTCAACAATGGACATTTCTTCCTTATGGTGGGGAAATATCCATGTCTTACACCAATGTATCTAAAGGAAGTTAAAATATTCAATCACTTCTACTAATATGAGAACTCACTACAGGCGTAGCCCCGAGGAAAGATTGGAATTGTCATTTTGTATACCCCAAAGAGTGAGAAGAAGTAATGTATTTGCTTTTGTAGAAGGAGGTAACTTGTACAAGTGCTCAGTGTAAGCTTTATTTTGTACACGTTTGTTGGTATTCATCACAGGACCACTTGTCCAGACATAATTTCTCCTGGCACAGTTTAGAAATTGAAATATCTCCACACTGGCTGTCCTGAATGCTTTGTTCACCAAGTGCAGGTGAGCTCCAACCACAGATCTCTGTCTGGGATGTCAGTGAGCATCTGAAACGAAACCCTTCCCATTTCCTAAAAAAACAAGAACACGGTGGCGTGGGCAAAAGGAAGGCAAACTCTCACAGGAAAAGGGGAACAACCCAACATGTTTTCTGAGAATTGAGGTTTAATGACAGTTCTCAGAAGTGTCCCATCGAAGACAGCTGAGACCAGGAGGGATAAAAAGCTCTGCATATGAAGGACTGCAGGAAGCTACGAGGAAAACAAGATTGTCCGTGTAATGGAAAGCATCTTGGTTATCATTGAGATCGAGAAATAATAATACAGAAACATAAGGCTTCTCAACCACACTACAGAAACATACTATTTTCTAAGTACAGCCTTGCCAGGAGCGATGCCTCCTGCAGAAGGCCATGACTTTGAGACTATCCTGGAGACCCAGGTGTGAGGGAATGCAAGGCGGCTCAAGCTTGTACCTTCAGCAGTGACACTGATCCACTTAACGCTGAAGAAGGTCTGATATTTTACTTACTTTCCTCATGAGCTGAGATGGAATTATGTACAAAGCATGCCAGTTTTACGTACTCTTTGCTTTTATGAATAGACCTCTAAAGAGACGGAACATCTACCGGTAGAACCATCCATAGCACATAAATCTTGCAAATCTGCAAAAATCTGCAGAATGGAAATGATGCTGTAAAAGAATTCCTTTTGTTTAGTGGATCTCAGATGCCAACACCTTCAGCATCACCTCCAGCAAGGACTGGGAAAAGTGATGGAAGTTTGCAATGGGAACAATCTCACACGGCACAAAAGTCAGCTGAAAGATGGCAGGCTGAAATAATAATGAGTATCCACTCATCAAGACAGGAATTACAATGAAGAGAACTTCTGCAAGGTATACATAACACAACATGAATCGCATCTTTTCAATGTATACTGATGGTCGTCATTCCCATCACCTCTTGAATGAGTCTCCTCCAGGATTCCTCTGCAAAATCAGCTTCTTCTGCAAGATGCTGACCAAAAAAAAATCAATAGCTGTGCCACACCAAGTGGCAGGGAACACTGCTGGTTCAGCCACACGAGGCCCAACCAGCCAGCTACACAGCACTGCCACAGCTGGAGGCGTGCAGCCCTTCCCCACCTCAAGGATGGGTTATGTGCTTTTCTCTGTTTAAAACAGAAGGATTAAATGGTGTCAACCAATCTTTCCCAATTAAACATGAAAGCGCAGAGCTGAAGCTGTCAGCTGAACTGTTTTTGCATTACCTCTTCCACTGTGTCAGGGCTTCATTTTCTAACCACAAATAATATAAATGCTTGGTCACATGCCCAGCATTCCTTAACCAGAGTACTTACCACTTCGTTCATGATTCCAGAAAGCTTAACAACAACAAAAAGTCACTTTTTTTCAAGCAGCAACTCTTTATTATTGGGAAAAACAGTAGGATTTTACTTTTTCTTTTTTTCTTACATATATTTGATTTGAATAAAAATAATTTATTTATTTTATTTTTTTTTTATATTACATGAAAATAAAACAAGGACTGAATTTTGGAAGCAAGAAAACTGAGACAGAACTTGTAGCTGCTGAGATGTAGGACTTGGATTTTTTCTTTTTAAACTCAAATAGAGAAACAATCACAATTATCATTCCAGCGAAGAAAATTAATCCATTTCTGAAATATTCTGAAGTTTGAGAACAGCATATAGTTATTTATACTAGAAAGCATTCATAAGATAGAGTGTGAGTACTGACACGTTACCTAAAATATATAACTTCTCAGACTTTACACAGTCAAATACTTTAGACCATATTCCAGTGGAAAAACACTACAAACCTATTACAATCCTTCTAAACTTCCTGTTGAATTAGGTTTTATTTCCTTCTGAGGAATTTTAAAATAATATTCCAAGCAATAAAATCTTGCTTACAAACTGGTGTGCAGAATTGTATTCTCACTAACTCAGACAACAAGGTTGCAGTACCAGTGATAGAGCATCACTGTTACAGTGGCTGATGAAGAAGTAGATTTTGTGCTCAGAATGGTACAATTCTCATGACATCTCTGTAGATTCAACAAAATTACTTTTCGGTCAGTAATAAGAAATTAAACCAATGAGAATTAAAATACGCGTAATGTTGGGGTAGGATTACAGTGTTACAAGATAAAGATTCTATTAATTAATCCAATTCATATTATCTGACAAAGACTTCCAACAGAAACACTGATTTCTTCTTCTTTTGTCTTTTTAAAATACGTGCAACCTACTTTAACTTTACTCCCTGGATTACCACGTGCCTTTTCAGTTGAATGTGAACGTAGCTCAACTTTCCATTAAGTTCTAGAGCAACAAACACCATTCACATGAATGGAGTCTAGGAAAGAAAAAGCCAAAAAGCAAAAAGGCAATTAGCGTGCCAAGGTCTTGCTTTAGAACACAAATTAGTATATGTAGAAATATGCAGGATAAAAATGAGATGGAATTTGAATAGGTATTTACTTGCATTGAGTACAATATTAGATTTAATGTAACTGTCATAGTTACGGCTGTGTGATGGGCGATAGAAAACCATTCTTCACCAAATACAAGGAAAAAATACTATCAATATGATCGTCAAAACAATCTAATCTCAGAGGTCAGTTCCCTTCTAAAGGCCACTGGAAACGCTGGCTGGCACGCTGCTTGACAAACAAACCAATGCCATCTAAAGGGACAATGTTAAGCCCTTTAAAAATAAACATTTAATTTTAGTATATTTTGGAGGATTTTGTTTTGTTTTGTTCTCAGCTTTTTATTTTTGTAACTGCTGTTTCCAGTGCCATCTCGGAGGCTGAAACATTTCATTCCTTCCCCTGCCTGTTTTGTCATTTTCCACTTGGCAGATGCAAACCACCACACCCTGCTGCTCCTTACGCACAAGTCGCTGCTATTGCCTTTTTATTTTCCTTGTCTGTTTTCCGTATCGTCACTGGGATTTACAGCCCTGGAATGTGATTTCTGCACTAATGCACTTTTTTTTTTCCGCTAAGGAATGCCTTACTTTGCAACCACAGCTCTGTAAAAATATTGTCATTTTAAATAATGAGTGGGCAGTGGCTCTTCTGAGATAAATCAGCGATGCAATTGGGAAAGTCAAGGAGACTTTTTCTCCAGACTGCAATAGCTTTAAGATCAGGTGAAATTCTGGACCTAACCTATGCCATACCTCTTCCCTTCTAAATTCAAAATTACTTTTAGTTTTACCAAGAAGTATTCTACTGGTATGAATAAAATTTCTGAAATCATTATGCATATTTGTGTTTTATGTATGTTTTACTTCTCTAAATATATTACTCATTTGTTTAATTCATTCAGGAATCTACCATACTGTCAGCCAACTACAGTAACCCAGAAATAAGTTCTGTACGTGGAAGAGGCTTAATCACTAAGCCACAACTTCCTACAAAGCTCCAGCACTTTTGATTGGTGAAAATCATTTCTCGTTGAAATAATACTGAAGTGGAGCCCAAGCCCTCCTCCATATACATTACTGTTAAGTTATTCAACTTCTCAGGACAAAACGCTGGTCACATCCAATGACGAGATATACTATCATTTTCAAGACAGTTCCAGAGGTAGCTCTGGTGGTACAACAGTGTATCGTGGGTCAAGCTTAGGTGTGAAATCCTTGAAGTTCCTGGATGCTTCAGTACCGAATACATCTAAAACTTTCCTGTTCATCAGAGCAAACCTGAGAAAGCACAGACATGGGAGAGTGAACAAATCATTCATTTATTTACACAAAAAAGCCAACCCACCAACATTTGACAAATCCGATGGCGAGTGCTTTATGTAGTTATGCTTTATAAAACATGACTTGTATAAAAGGGGAAAGGAGAGAGTTCCTTTCTACTTTTAACTCCACAAAAAAGTCCAAACAAACTACACTACTGTCTTTCCCACTGCAACAGAGCAAAGTCTGGCCACGCCAAAGTCCGGAGAACAATTTAATGGGTGTTATTTTCATCTCTTTACACTTCAAAACCATTGAGTGAATGATGTATGAAACGTCAAAATAAACTGCCTCTGAAGAGTGTCAAAATTATTATTACAGAGATTTGCTTCAGGTGAAATAAATGAGCAGAATTACTATTCCTTCTTCTCTGTCAACTAAAGCAATCTTATGACTAGCACAAGAGAGAAAAATACAGCCAAAGCTGGACATCTGCACTGACATCATCTCCCATATCATGTTTGCACAGCCCCAGAGGTTGCCTGTGGATTGCTTCCAGGCATCCAGAGAGAGCTCCCCACTATGTCCAGCAATACGTTCAGTCACCTGATGTCCAGCTAATAGCATGCTGTGCGACGGGGCGTGTAGGTTCAACACGCTCCAGGGAATGGCCTCTGATCTCTCTTCTATTTTTGCAGTCTAGACAGAGACAGAACCTCCTCTCAATGCTGTCCCTCAGTTAAGTAGGTTGTACCCAAAGGACTGAAAGGAACTCTCAGGATTACTGCGACATTACCTTTTATAGTCCCATTCATAAACTGCTCTTACCATGGTTTTGATGCCTTGCTTCAATGCACGCTTCACCAAACTATATTTTTATAATTCAATTACAGCAAAATCTATTTTAAAAGATAAGCATTTTAAGATACTGCAGTGTAAATCTGTGGTTCAAATCAGTGAAGATTATTCATTAGTTTTCCATGAAAAACATCCTTTTCCAACTGAAATAGATGTTGCATAAAAAACTGCCAAATATTCAAAGTATCCTTAAGAAATACTGATACATTTTCTATTAATACTTCTAAACACATAGTAATATCAAGCTGTAAGTCACTGTATTAAGTGATTTCATCAACTTCTTACTTGCTTACTGGATTCTTCACATTCCACTTAAACCTGAAAGCGTTCTACCTTTCCAAATGAAACTAAAGATTAAAAAGCCCTCTGGTTACATTCTCATCTGCTAAAGCATCTTAACCAGATTTAAGCCTTTGCTCCAATCATTAGACTAAGCAAACAGTCAAAAAACATCAAGTGGACTGGAAGCTGCTTGAACAGCAAAGTAAATGCTCAGGAAATTAGCCAAAATACACTGCTACAGCTATGCTGTTGACAGAGAACGACACAGAAAGCTGAATGTGATCAATGGTATGTTTAGGAAAGCTGTAAAATACCCCGACTGCATACCTGCCCTTTGTTAGTCGTAAAAGGAATTTCCAGTACGAAGGTCTCAGGTTCTGAACTTCCATGACAGCCTACAAGGAGAATAATCTGTAAGAGCCAGCTGTGCCTGGTCCGGGGAGAGCCTGCTCTGGTATGTTATGTTGCCAAATCCAGGGATCAATAAAGAAATGAAAAAGTGTAGAGTAATTGGGGTACTGCTGAAAAGGAGCTTTTATCGTTTATGCAGCCAATAAAAGGGCTGAGGGTGAGGGTACATAATTGACTTGGAAAGGGCAAAAGAGGGTAACTACAGCTTGTTTCAAATGTAAAACTTCAAAACTGCTAATTTTTGCAGATTCTTGCAAATGGGCAACTTCATTTCAAGTTAGCTGACAGGGAAAACCTCCAGTTAATTAAAAAGAAACATAAAATATTACAACATATTGTTTCCCTGCTTGAGAAATGGTCCTTTCATATGTTTATGAAAGACCCTACATTTATAGTCTCCCGAGTTAATGTGTTTTGAGATATCTTCCAAAGAATTCAGTGCTTTGTGTAATGTATTCAGTTATAAGCATATGTGAAATTTGAGTCATAGAAATGATCTTCCCAGTGACACTCTAAAAGAGGTTGCAGGACCCACAACATCTTGCCAAATCACATCTTTTCACTGTATACTGATGATCTTCATTCCATTTGACATTGCAGTTAAACTAGAAGAACTTCATATTCTATTAGAAGACAACATACTTACTGCCTGAAAACATATTGATGTAGAAATGGCATAGATGACGCTGTCTGCATGAGGAAAATAGGGAACCTTCCCTGCTTCAATGCCTTTGAAGTATATCGTCTATAAAAATAAACAGAATACTTGGAATGAAAAAAAAAGTCACTTTTTACATTTCCTTTGTTTTACATTTTCAGAGTATGCCAGCATTACTAACTCATGCTCTTATATTTTCATATATATCCACAAATGCGACATCGATTGAACTAGCTTACAGAAGTTATCCAAGATCAATAGAATGAGTGGCCACAAATGCATAGAGCAGGACTTAGCAACAGCTGGGAGTGTTAAAACGGTCGTATAGATCTTAAGAAGAGAAAAATAAAAGCAAAGCTTGCTAGGACAGATTCTTCAATTTAGAAAAGCAAAAGAATAATGCAGTAAGTATTCCAACAAAGTGAATATTCACTGTTCTTAAACAGCTTGAAATCACATACTTTTATTTCTGAGAAAACATGTAGAGTTTATTTTCCTGAGCACAGCTTGACCTTCCAAAGCAGCACACGCCTCTCTGGTCAGTTACCCTTGGCTTGCATAAGATGATAAAAGTAGTTAGAAAAAAAAAAAGGAACACACAGCACTGCAGCCACAGTGTCTCAAAGTCCAGAGAAAACCATCAGCAATACAAGATACTATTGTTATGGTGGGTTTTTTTTCTTTTCCAAATGATGTTCCAAAAGAGCCAATACAGATAACTCAGAGTTGCTTTTATATAACCACTACGTGAACTCCTTTCAGAGCTCAATCTAGGATTACAAGGAAAAAGCATAAGCAGAGCATAGCTTCCCTTTTTATGTTTAACTTTATGTTTAAAAGAATAAGAAGTTCCTTCTTTTTGTATTTTTAAAATGAATTCCGCGAATTAATGGTGGTGGATAAATATCAGTGAGGAACGAGGCCCTTGATGTTTGCAGGAGAAAGCTTCATGACTTGGAGATAAAGCATAAGAGAAGAACGCTGTCAAATTATTCCAGTGATGAGGAAACAACCGGGGCTACGTTCTGATTTCATGGAAAAAATACAGTAAGAAATGAAAGGCTTGTTAGCAAAGTATAATCAACATACTGAGTTCTACAAACACTCTTAATTTTTTATTTCCTGGCTCCTAAATTTAACAGTTTCATAGAAATAATTCAAAGTGGCCAAATGGTAAATAGAACAAAGTTCTCTGCAGTGCCAGGAATTCAATCAGTTGAAGTATACTGACAAACAACTTCAGCTATAGACTAAAACCTAAGCTATTTTGAGTTATCTCACATTGCTGAATGCCAAAATTACGGAACAAAGGCAGGAAGTTGAGCTGTAGCTTTTGGCCATAAATCTGCAATTAAGGGCTAGTTTTGATTTATGTTTCTGGCAGAAGAGACAAAATCCGCATTCTTGGAACTTTCAGATTTAAAAATCTGCAAAAGCTACAAAGCAAAGAGCTATGAAGAAAGCAGATTAACAAAAATTGTGGAGAACACACATGAAGAGCAGTGGATAAAGAGCATTTAAAATGAAACACAGAAAGGAAAACAAGAAGGAAATGAGACCACAGAATGGCACTGCCATTTGGTACACACCTAGGAAAACACAGCCTCAATATTCAGTTCTGGATTACACTGGAACGTTCTGACGAAGCCTATGAAGTTCAATGAAGATAAAATAAAGAGCTCTTTTATGAAGACATCTTACCTCTACTAGTTTGGATGCCAGATACATAGAGATAGTAGTACTTTTGTAGAACATCATAGAAATTCCAGCTAGACACCCTATAACAGTTAGAAAACAAGCATTATTGTGATCTATTATTGCTGTCGTAGTACATCAGCTCAACAGTCATTACAAAAGATTTTGATTTCTGTTGCTACAAAAAAAATTCAGTGATGTTCCACTGCTGCCCATCAAAATATGGTTTGTGTCATTAAAAAAGCAACAACAAAAAAACTCTGAAATAAAGCAGTCATTCAGTTATCAGGCGCACAGGCTGAAATCTCCTCCCTCATCCCACAAACAGGAGACACCTCAGGATCTACAAGGTGATAGGTGCACAAATAGGAGGGAAGGACCTGCAATTTTACACAAATTTCACTGGAAAAGGGTCCTTCTTTGGATCCAGTGGAGCCCATCCTTTCAAATGTGTATTCTACCACGTCTGGGAGAGTCAATATTCAAACCTCACATCAAAATACTTGGAAAATAAAGGATAAATTTACATCTGTGCATATGGTAATTTATTGTCCATGAAGCTGAACATAACAACAGATATAATGTTTGACTGAATCTATCTTGCAATTTTAATGCAAGCCTCTATTTGAATACACTTGAAACACTACTGTGTTTCCATACTTGAAACACTACTGACACAACATTAATATATATAGTCCTACTTTTATCATCTAAGTCTGAAAAGGGAATGGAAGACAGACATCCAGCTATGTGCAAGACAGAAATACTTGCAGAACCCCAACAGAGCCCATGTAGATTTCTTACAATGGACTCACCAGCTACAAGTGCATGAAGCTCATCGTCTAGGTTCCGTACCCAGCGCAGGAAGCAGCTTGTACCCTGCAGGTGAACAGAAAGCAGGATAAGCCCCAGGCATTTCTTCTTCATGATGCACAGACTGAAGATATTCTGCTATAAACTAGTAATACAACACACAGTATGGATTAAGAGTATGGTGTTGTAATACCCATAATCCATGCTGAAGTGTTTCAGTTGTTCGCTGTTGCTCTTTCTTTCAGAATCGCAGAGCAGAACATCTAGTTTGAATACCGACCTAATTCATGTGTGATAATTAAAGCTAATTTTTAATTGAGAGCATCTTCCTTAGCTGTAGTTGTCTTGACTCCTTCCCATGAGAAGTCCATCACATCCTCTGCATTGCTTTTTTAACTGTTTTGGAAATCCATACTTTGCTTCCATATTTTATCCTTGGCAAATTTCTGTTCATTTCCAAATGGCTCAAGGCTTGACAGCAGGGCCAGATCCAGTGCTGATCTGGACAACACTATACAATTCAGCATGTCTAATTTGAGATGAATGTCAGCCTCTTAACCCATCTAATGTGTGCTTTTCATGGAACTAAAGAATAATTCATTTAGGAAGAGACCTTTAGAGACCATCTATTCCAGTCTCCAGATCTAATTAGAGCAAGTTGCTCACAAACTCATCATCCAATTAAGTTCTGAGTTAAGTTCTATTGATGGTGTCTCCAAACATGGAGACCATACAGCCTTACCAGACAACCCAATAAAATTTCCTTATATCTCATCAGAATCTCTTGTATTTCAACTTGTGTCCATCTCCTTTCATCCTGTAACTGCACAGCTCTAAGAACAATCTGTCTCTGTTTTCTCTGCACCCTCCATGAGGTGTAAATAGCAGTAAGATGTCCCATGAGTCATTTTTTTCTCCAGCTTAAGACCCAGTTTTCCCAGTCTCTCACATCAGATGACCCAGTCCTCAAATCATCTTGGTGGCCCTCAGGTGAATTCACTGTATTATTTTAAAGTCTTGAAAAAAACATTGAAATGAAAAAAAATAAATCAGAAGAAAATGTCTACACTGTCCCAAAATAGAATGATGACAGTCAACTTTAATAATCAAACTCGTAATCTTATTTAAAAAGGGAAACCAGGCTGCCACAGCTGACTTACTTTCTATAAAATCATGGTTGCTGACAATAGTTAACAGTAAGGAGAACACAAAATATTGATAGTACAGCTACTGCAGCTCTACAAAGGCATTTCAATCTGCCCTCAGCTTCAAAATGCATCAGGATCCAATCTTTTGGAGTGATTAAGATCTCTACAGCCCTACGTGCTTATCTGAAACTCTAAGAAAACATAATGCAACCCAAATCAATATAAATCATGGAATGCAAAGCATAACAGAAAGGACCCACTTAATACATAAATAAAGGTCAGAGTGTGTCAGTCTCATGAAACGAGTATTCATAGAACCAAACTACGCTTTGCAGTTGGAGGTTTCAAAATAAGTGAAAATCACTTCACCGTTTGCAATTTAAATGCTTTTATTCCCCAGAGGCACTTTTCTTAAAATCTGAGTAAAAATCCGATTTTCAAATAAACTCTGAATAGCTCTTTTGCACTCTGCCATTACAGTTCTGTATCTTCAAAACTCCGGTGTCTCAATCCAACTATAATTAAGTGAGATTCTGTTTTGCTTACAAGTAAGGCCTGGTTTTCATTTAATTTCCAGTAAGTAACGTTCATCGTGAATAATACGGAATTATTGTAACTTTAAAGAGCAAGTAAAGTGGCAGCTGAAAAATTGCACGTGTGATTAACAACATAAAGGTGCAAACACCACTTCAGAACTGCTTTGCAACATCCTCTCCCTTGGTTTGTTCACATTCTGCTTGGCATTAATACCCATAAATCAATTAACTTCAACAATGCTGAATGAACATGTATCAGTTCACAATCTGTCATCTTCTAATGGTGCAGAAGGGTTGATTTCCAAGTGGTAAATGCCTCCTCAGTTGTGCATGATATATGTTCTGCAAGCTCCTGCTATTCAGCGTCAAGTAAGGATTCCAGATATTTGAGCCATAAAATCTGCAAATGGCTTCTCTCTGGCAACAACGCTGCTACAGCAGTCACTGCTTGTGTCTGCGCTACAGTGGTTTTCCATAACACAAAGTCCCTTTGGAATCTGAATTCTCTTTCTCTGAAGTACCTCCTATCTCCTGATATTGATACCATGCTGCAAAATCTATCTGGTTTATTCAGAAATGATTCAAAAAAAAACCACCAGAATGAATGGAAGACCAGTTTGCTGTCCACAGCTTAATGATCAGAATACTACATAACTGTCAATGCCATTCCACAGAAGCCAGTGCCAGTTAAAATAATATCTTCCTGATATTCTGAGAAGCAAAATAAAACACATGGCAATTGTCACTCTGCATGTTCTAAGCTTACTTTGTATATGCTGACAAAAGATCCCAGAAAAGCTCCAAGCTGGAAATTTTCCTTGTTGTAGAAGAGTGAAAGTAGCCGGGATGGCTTTGTAAACAGATGCCGGAAGGTGGATGGGATCCGAAGGCAGCACTGGATCAGGTAACCAATGCTAAACATCCTAATGAAGCCCTAGAGGAAACAGGAAGAAACCAGAAATTCAGAAGAAGCAAAACCAAGAATGTCTACAGAAGTATTTATTTTTTAACACTGACCAGTTTAAAACTCATTCTGCATATACTATGTAAAATGCATTCCCAACTTCAGTTTTGTTTTCCTGATTCCTTAGCAACAAAGGCAATAAAGTAATAACCAAGTGACTCTCTTTTCATTTCTGTGAACATCTCAAAGGCCTCAAAGGACAAACTCTATTTGTCTTCTGCTCTAAAATTCTGTCCCTTCAAATAATCCTGACGGTTTCACTTCCATGTTACTGACCAGCTTTAAACCACAAATGGGTACACAGAGGAAAGTAATGTGATGGGAAAACAGAGCACTTCTACACTCAAATGTCTGGAGAAAGCACTAAAGCAGTAAAAAGTCCACACAAAACAGATTTCAGAAAGTGGGAGAATTAGAAACTGACCCCAATGGCTTGGCACGTGCTCATGTACTTTCCCTCAACCAAACCGGAGGCTCAGTGAGGTCTGCAGTAAGAACAAGGCCAGACCTGGACAGCAGATTTTGTGCAGAGCTATTGCAGAAGAATAACGCTGACTCAATTATTCTTTCTTAGTGTTTCACCTCAGACATAGATCTGCTATTTTATATCACAAAACTACATTGACTGTTTCTCTCCAAATCCTTTTCCCCAGCCTCTTGTAACTTCCTCCAAAGCTTCCTACCGTCATGTTTACCCTATGGCTGAACTTCTAGGAGAATTCTGAATAAAATCTATCCGTTGTTTGGTTGGTAGAAACCTCATCTGAAAACTATGAGAATGCTGTGCACTCAACGTTGGCAAATAAGGCAGCACACAATGCTCATAATTTCTGCAGCCCTCTTTTGGATCTTTGAGATAATCCCAGAGACAGTTGTAAGCAGAAGAAACTTGGATTGAGCAACCCTTCCAGTTCAGAAACTCAAAACATCTTTGCCTCCTGCAGAACTTTCTAATGCATCATCAAGCTCATAAAACTTTATTCTGGTTAAACATCCAGCAATAAACTTCTTGAAACAATTACTTTCCCTGAGCTGCTACTCAAGAAGTGGTTTACGGGAATCAAGTGGAAGAAACTACTTTATGTCATCCAGTGGATCCCATGCATGAAAATTTTCCATTTCTCCCCTTGCTACTTTTAAAGGTGTATAAATCGTACTTACTGAACAGCTACCGACCCAGTGTTTTGCGATCCTATAATGAAAATGCCTGCTGAAAGGTATGTACAGTAGGCAGAGTTTTAAGTGCACTGTGAATTTCGTGTATTTAAAATGTCAAAATTAAGGTGAACATAAATTCACACCATAACGAAGAAGTACTCTAGTGTAAAGTACACAGCCTTTGTGTTCCAGCACAAAAAGACCATTACAATACCAGGTACCAGTTACGATCAAAGCCCTAACAAGAGAACATACAACAATCAGGTAAGAATTTTTTCCCAGCTGTAGGAAAGACCATTCAGACAGGAAAAAGAACACTGCATTAAGAGACACTTCAGCAGCAGCTGGCAAACAGTCAGATACATTTGCCATTTTATAAGCAGGAAGGAGAGTGACTTTTCACAAGAGCTGATAGCAATAGCACAAAGTGGAACAATCTAAAAGAGGGAAGATTTAGGTTAGATGTTAAGAGGAAGTTTTTTTACTCACAGGGGGTGAAGCAAAGCTCTGCTGGCACTGCTGCCCAGAGAAGCTGTGGGTGCCCCATCCCTAGAGGTGCTCAAGGCCAGGTTGGATGGGGCCATGGGCAGCCTGAGCTGGTGGGGGGCAAGCAGCCCACGGCAGGGGATTGGAACTGGGTGGGTTTTAGGTTCCTTCCAACCCAAGCCATTCAGTGGTTCTATGATCAAATACCTTGTGTGAGCCACCTGCTGTCATCAGCAGCACTGACAGAAAAAAAAAGGCAACAGGGCTACTGCTCCAGGCTAAAGTTTCCTCACTGTGATCAACAGGAGTCACAAAATAAAAACAATGCTCAGCTGCTTCCAGTAGCCTGCCACACTCTCTTCAGTCATTTTCAAAACCTCAGCCTTCTCCTTGTCTGTTGTTTCCAGCCTGCCAGTGCTGCTTACTATAGAGGGGTACACCCTCCTGGACTTTCTTTTTCCAGTTGATGTATCCACAGGAGCCTTTCTCATCCTTCTTTGTGCCCCTTTCCAAGTCCAGTTCCAGCTGGACCTTCCTGACTCCATCCCTACACAGCCTAGCAGCATCCCTATACTCCTCCCAGGTTACCCATCCCTGCTTCCAGTGCCTGTGCATTTTCTTTTTGCTTTTCAGTTTGACCAGCAGGTCTTGGTTCAGCCATGCTGGTCTCTTGCCTTAAAATGACCTCTCTTTTTACTTAAGAAGTCACAAACAAAACCAATTTTCGAGTAGATTAAGGTAGTTTTTCACAGAGAAGAGGGTGTCAATTCTATAAGTAGTACTCTAATAGAAATCTCTACTTCTGTTCTAGTTGTGCTTCTGAAATAACATAAGGTTACGAGGGTATTTACAGATGTCTATTCAGACACCGCTAACATGCAGCGCAGAATGCATAAGGATTTCACCTGAGATTACTAAACTGCTTAAGAATTTGGTAACATTAATAAAAAAACATTGAGAAAGTAAAGTCTGGTCTAGCAGCAGTTAAAGAGCTAATTACTATAAACATGCGTATGTAATGAAAACCAGCGCTTTATGTAAAAGTGAAGCATGCTGAAGTTAGCAAGGCATCCTTTAAAACAGATGCACAGTAGGAGATGTTACATCAGCAGACATCTGGAAACGCAACCAGACCAACCCATAACATCACTTCTGCTTGACTGTACTCCTTGTTTTGAATATAAACCTCACTGTAGCGTTGGACATTCATGGTGTGGGCCAGACTCTGATGTCTCTGGGGGAAACAGAGTGCTCTGCAAATGAAGACCCAGAGGATGCTGACCAATTCAAGCTCTTAGGAGATGGGGGACAAAGGTGTCCAGGAGACCTTGAATAGCAAACTCACTGACCAAGGCACTGAACAAGCACAAAGCAAGTGGAAAGTCTGCGTCCCAAAGATGTTACACCCTAAAGAAAAGGCACAGCCCATGAATGAGATCACATGTGGACTGAGACAGTGGTGAGAGGTTGAGAACAAAAATCTGATTTGAAGTAGCAAAGTCTCTCAAACCTATCCAACTGCCAAACCTGCGGCACTTCACAGATACCACTGCCATACAAGCAGGAACCAAAAGACCTTAGGAAGGTGGGCACTACTTAGACATTTGTGCATGTGATGCTGACTTACCATGCTGGCTGTATGTGGGTGCCATCAACAGGAAATGTATTATAAATTTCTGGCTTATACGGTAAATTATTAAGCAAAAAACGTATGGAAGTAATCCACTCCAGTCTCATATACTTTATTTCTGCCTTCTGATTACTCTTGTTTCATATTCCCTGAGCAAGATCACTTTATACTGAAGCTCTCGTAAATTTACTGCAACCATGTGTGCCAGTAGAAAAGATAAAATGCCACAACATTCAACACAGGCAAATTCTAACAAATTTGGTAAAAATAAGCAGAAGCATCTGAAAACACTCGAATCATTTTCTGCATCCGCATAAATAAAAATGAGTAGATTTATTAAGAGATCAAAATCTTCTGGAGTCTTACCAGCCCCTAAAAAAAGGCACAGCAGGTGGTACCACCTGCGCCAAGCCAACGCCAGCCAACACAGCACTCCTCTAAAGGAGGACGAATTCTGCCACTGGGCATGGCCAGCTCTTCCTGTGTGCAGCAACTGGGAGCAATCTCTCATTACTCTGAGCCATTAAAATAAATGAACGGGGGAGTGAGCCCAGAGCCAGCCTCGTGTGCCAGACACCACAGCTGTATGCACAGCGCTGCCGAAGCAGCACATTCCAGGTGCTTTATTTAGGGTGGAGTCACAAGTGGGCTCAGCCACGAAGTGCATCACATAGTTCAGTTCCTTGCTCACCAGTCCATTTTTCCCACACGTTTTATGTTATTCATTCACTTCAGATAATCTGTGAGATGAGAAAACTTTAACCTCTGCCCCATCCAAAATTGAGAAAACGTGTTTTCAGGCTAGTCACATTTTCAGTAGAGAAAGAACAAGTAACAGGCTCCTTTCTCATTTCCGAAGTATATGTTTTTTCCAACCAAAGAATTTTACCCCATCTTTGCCAGAGTTTGTCAATCTAACTTCTTCTGCACTTACTTTAATACAATATGAGATGCAATTATCTTCATAGTGTTTACAGCATCTATGCCTTGGGCCATGTTTGCACCTGCAAAAAGCACAATGAAACACATATTAACCTGTAGCTGTTTTCAGTGTAATCAACAGGAGACTTCATAAATTTTTCTTGCCTAAAAATACATAAAGTGTTATTTTCCCACCATCGAAGGGCACTGTGAGCTTTTATGATGCCATAAAAGGGCAATAAAAAGAAACAATACTTTAGTTGTACAGCAAAGTGTCACACATTTATTTTGATCCAACCTCTTTTCTTGCCATGCTACACCTATAATACAAAATTAAGCAACACATTTTCTGCTGTGGGCAATAGGGAGCAGCTATGGGACAGAACTCCAGGGGTATCATCCCTTCTGGTCTGCCTGTATATTTGACCAACTATCCGTGGCTTTACATAGAATCATAGAATCGTTTGAGCTCAAAGGGATTTTTAAAAGCCACCCAGTCCAACTCCCCTGCAATGAACAGGGACACCTACAGCTCCATCAGGAGCTCAGAGCCCCGTCCAGCCTGACCTTGAATGTCTCCAGGCACAGGGCTTCCACCATCTCTGGGCAATCTGTGCCAGTGCCTCCTACTTCACCTTGTTCTATCTTTTATAGCACTGTAAGGTTCATTGGAAAGGCAGGCAATGCACAGAGTTATCCCACGAGACATCTTCCAATTGCAAGCATTTAAATTCTGGGCTAATTCTCCTACTGCATAGGTTTGTTCTGTGGCTCTGACTTAGAACTGCAAATTTGACCTTCAGCATATAAGAAAGACTGGCTTGGGACGGTGGGATTCCCATGTTAGCTCTGCATAATGTAGTATTATAAAGAAGTAATGTCACACTATGTTTGAGCGTTACATTTTGCTGCAGCCAAGTATTTAAGTTTTAATACAAAATAAATTACACAATTTATATACTGTGCCAAATATCTTGGAAGTTTTGAATCACGTACTATAAAGTCTAATGGCCATAAATCATCTGTGAGGTCAGTTTATGTAGCAAAAATTGTAATGAGAATGTGATCAGGTTACGGGCATTTAGACTCAATTATATTGAAAAGAACCATATGGAAGAGAAAGCTGTGAGAGCATTAGGGCTGAAAACTGGAAGTTTTCTGAACGTTTGAGTAGGGAGATTCAAAACCATAAAGAAAAAATACTCTTCTCCACACACAGTCCCTTGATCCTAGTATTTAGTGAACAGTAGAAGAGCTATGAACTAACAAACTGAATAAGGAGTATTTAAGAAAAAACAGATATAAACAACTCAGCTAAAGGGATCTGCACACAGCTCACTGCTTCTTCTCTTTGTAGGCCCTTTTTTTTCTTTTTGAACTAATACAATCTTGTCTGAAAAGCCACTGCTCATTTCCCTCATATTTTTCAATTCAAAGGCACAAAAAAATCATAGGAAGTCTCCCTGTAATACTGGCCAGTTCATGTCTGCTTATTAGCTGAGTCAATAAGATAAGCCACTACACACTGCCCTTCGCAGACTTGTATCTTTCCTGCACATCAGTTGGTAGAGGTCTGGTCATAGAACTGTTCCTGAAGAAGGCAGTGGAAGTGAAATCACAGGTGTGATGGACTTATGCCCTCTCGATTTGTTATTCCATTGTCCTTATAAAAGCTTGAAAAGCCATCCCACATTACTTCTTTAAGCTTATGCTAAAGATCAGTAAATTGCATTCTGTAGACAGGGGGGGAACTTGTCTTAGCTAATTTATCTGTCCATGTCTGACTTCATGTAAAACAGTTTTAGACTCACTTTTGCTTGGGAATTTCCTGACATAGAAGTGATAAAAATTCTGTTCTTAGAGGTTATTCTACTTGATGTAGAGGGATGTGGGTCCCAAAAAAGATGACGTGATGGTAACTTAAGGAGACCTAAGTAAGGAGTGCTGCCGTGCAGTTTTTCATCTGTAATATCACAACCAGCACTGCTGAAACCATGGCATGAGCCAGCATTGCAGAAAAAGCAAACAGCACTCTACCAACAGAACTGGCTGAACTTACACTGCCTTGTTAGACAATCGCACACTGCAAGTTATTTTGAATCCCTGCTATGACAAACAGGTCTTCAACTTTGTTTTTCTTAGGGTTCATAATCTGTTCCTGTTAATTATCCAGTAAAAAAGAATTGCAAAACACATAAACGCAAAGCAAAAGTATCATTAAACATTGTCAAGTGCAGTGTAACAAAACTTTAAAACCAGCTAAGTAGGAATGATTCATTTTGTTTTGTTACTCTTTCGCTTTCTTTTGACTCACACTTTGTCCATCAGCTTTTTCGTTAGAGCCAGCAAGTTCATTCGCTGCGGTATTTTTTCACAAGGCTTTATTTTTCTCTCTGTTTTTGAAAATGCTGCTTCAGGTGAAAGTGAGTGAGTGGGGATTTCTTCTTTCCCTACAATGAATCTGAAACAAACAAACAAACAGACAGAAAAACAGTCGCATAAATAACTCAAAGATGTATAAAGGCTCTGAAGTCTCTAATACAGAAGACTCTAGAACTCTTTAAGATGAAGTTACCCACAGGTCTGCAAAAACAGGTGCCACACTTGTAACTCCTTGGGGAAGATTAATGCACCACCACAAACTTCAGATAACAGCCAAAAGTGATGTCAGGAATTTTTTAAAACCAGGCCCAAAAACATTACTGGGGAAGTCCACCTCTCAAAGAAAAGAAAAACATCAAATGAGGAAATAAAAATACATGTGAAACGTCTCCGTTATCTCCAGCAAACTGAGTTACAAAAAGGTTGGTAACTACTGGGATACTTTTATAAAATATCCATTTTGTAATATCTTCAAAATGTTCTGCTCTCACCAAGAGCATCAACTTTGTTTTGCTTGGCTTTGTCTTCAGTCCTCCTTCTTTGCCCAGAAGTTGATACTGTCAGCAAAACCGGTTCATCCCAGGTGTAGAATTACTGGGAATCAAAGGCAAAGGAGGTCACAGTGGCAAAATGCACTGCTTCCTAACACTTTGCACTGTAATCCAAGTTAGTAAACCCCTGGTAGTTTTGTTGAGGGTGGTGAAGGTATAAATCTTTGACATTTGGTTTGTGACAGAACCTCCCAGAAAACTGACAATTTCAGAAAGCAATGAAGGTCGTCACAGGATTGTTTCATGTCCAGATTTCTGGACTCCAGAATTCATTAGCATAGAATCATTAAGGTTGGAAAAGACCACTAAGATCATCTAGTCAATTCATCAACCCATCCCCA
Source organism: Aquila spilogaster (assembly GCA_024606505.1). Classification (NCBI taxonomy): domain Eukaryota; kingdom Metazoa; phylum Chordata; class Aves; order Accipitriformes; family Accipitridae; genus Aquila; species Aquila spilogaster. The sequence continues at coordinate 24,078 of JANHGO010002465.1, forward strand.
CTACGCCCACTAACCCATGCCCCTCTCTGCCACATCTACATGTTTCTTCAACACCTCCAGAGATGATGACTTATTGAACTACTTAACTCTGCTTGCAAATTCTATACAATGTTTTCCACTACCAACAGCAGCTCTGCTTTCCTTGACTTCACTTCTCTTCACCTGTGAGCTGGTACTGACCATGCCCTGGGCTGTCTTAGTGGTAGCCACATCGCAGAATATATAAGGCAGTAATAAGAAGAATGTCTCTTCCTACTTCTGACACAAGGCACAAAGGCTGAAGAACTCTGTATAACTTCACAAATGGGGGAGTACGACCAAAGAGTCCTATGGTAAAGTAAATTCTGGGAAAGTCAGTATTACCGAGACAGACATAAGGTTTAGTGGCACAGGATACGTCAGAAGTCCATGGTTTATTTGGGTGCTGGTCACAGAACTACACAGAAAATAAATTCCAGGTCAAAACACAGCAGCTCTTTGCTTCCAGGAGAATAATGTGAATCATGAATCCCAGGTTTAGAAAGAAAAAAGATCAACATGCCTTCAAAAACATACACAAGCATGTGTCTGCATTTCCTTTCTATAATGATCCAAAATATGGAAAGATTCCTCTCTTGCTAGCCTACTATGCTTTCAGATACGTTGTATATCCCCCACAAAATCATGAAATGTTATAACATCATGCTTTTTCTTAGGACTCATTTCATACAGTGCAGCTTCTTCTGCACACAATTCCTCAAACTCTTCTCTTCAAGCTATGTACTCAAACTATTCTCCTTACTTACTTCAGTGCAGAGTATGTAAATCCCTTCAAGCCGTCTTTGCACCTGAAACATAAAACAACAACATTTGTTATAAAGGACTGCTTGAGGCAAAGAGTTGTAGGTTGAGTACGATGCAGAAGGGCTGTGGATGAACACCAGCTTCTCATTAACAGAAAACAGCAAGTCTGTAACAACTCTGTGGCTACCCCCAACCTCACAGCTGTCACCACAGCCTTGGAATGTCTTAGAAACAAAGGGTAAAGCATATAAATGTCAGTGCTCCTCTGTTTTATCAACACCGAGAGTGGTGAAATCTTTAAAGGACAGTGACAGAACCACTGGGGTAGCAATGGGCAATTTTGTGTGACAAAGAAGAAAAGTCAAGATGACTTTTACGAAACGTAAGTAAGTTATCAACATCATCACTGCAAGAACACACTACTGTAAGAGAAGACCATTCAGACATTGCAAGACCTTCATAAACAAGAGTGAATGAACACAACCCTCCTCTTTCTGCCCACAAAGACCACGTTGTCCCTGGGAAGTCCATGCTCACCCGCAGGAGCACACAATACAGGCTCCCAGGAGGCAGTACACATGGTCAGTGTCTGCTGGGAGCTGGGTGAGAGAGCAGCGGGAAGGACATGATAAGGTGGTGGCTAGATTCCAGCTCAGCATTATGGATGCTACTGGCCATACAATAGGCTCCATCTCCCTGGTTGTACTTTGCAGGCGGACATCATTCCACTGCTTACTGGTGTGCCTCTCACTTGCCTTCCCTCTTCTCCTGAAACTATGAGCAGAAGGCAGATGTCATAGAAAGCTTTGAGACACTTCTGCACAACGCCAGAAAGCTCATCCTAAAGAGTTTCTCTTCTAGAATTCCTGCACCTAAAACACTGATGACGAATATAGGATCTATCTACAGGGGTTCAAGGTACCCTTACACAATATTGTCCACTGTATCTTTACTTAATATAGCAAAGGCACAAAGAAAACATTTTACGATTCTTCACCTATGGAACTTGGAAGCAGGAAATTCTCATAGCGCTCTAACATAAAGATGGATCAGCATGCCTGGGGACTGACGGACTGAAACAAAGGAATCACAGAATCATAGAATTGCTGAGCTGGAAGGGAGCCCAAATGCACAGGGGTTGGATATACACACTCTGCCCACAGAACCACTGTGCAGTATCATGAGTTTGCTTTAAAACCTACAGACAGCTGTAAGTTAAGGTCCTGTTGAGTTATTGTGGGTGCTGGACACACTATGTCTGCCATCTCAAGAACAAGGCTTCAGTTTCCATTTTCAAGTAAATTAGAACCACACACAAACCGAAATGTAAACATGTTTAAGTGTTTCTAGAGTAATATGGAAACAGAAAAGTGATCACATTGAAAGCACAGGGACGCTTTTGCCTTGATCACTACAGTGCAATTGCATTCCAGCTGCTGACACTGAGCCTCCATTCCTGGATCGGCCACCAGATGTCCCTCCCAGCTGCTGCTAGCCCCAGCCCTGCCGCCTGCAAGGAAAGTGCCCAGCATACCCCTCCTTGCCTCTAGTGAAAATCACAAGACATCTGAATTACTGAAAGGGAAAGCCGCATTCCAGCTCGCTCTTCATTACCACAAGAAACATGAAAAAGGATTTCTAACAGCCATTCTCACTACACATCGAGTAAATCCTATGCAATAAACATCTGCTGTATTGAGATTTGACTAGTTACTCTTTTTGTTCTTCTTTTATTAGTAATTCTATATAGTTATTTCTCCATTGCTATTCTAGATAGCCTCCAGCTCAGCCTGCCCAGGGCCCATCCAACCTGGCCTTGAGCACCTCCAGGGATGGGCGCCACAGCTTCTCTGGGCAGCAGTGCCAGGGCCCCACCACCCTCTGAGTAAAGAATTTCCTCCTGAATTCTAACCTGCATTTCCCCTCTTCAATTAAAGTCATTCCCCCTTGTCCTACCGCTATCTGTCTGTGTAAAAAGTCACTCTCCCTCCCTCCTGTTTATGAGCTGTCTTCAAGCACTATAAGGCTGTGGCTCTAGAGTCTGCAGTTTCCTTATTTATTCCCAAAGTAATTTACACACAAAACTGGCAGCCACAAAAGAAAGCTCCATGCGGACTCCTAACACGATCTTCGGGTGGGAGTAAAAAACACCCAGAGACAGCAGCGAGATGTCCCAAATCCAGAACTGGCCTCAATTGCGGCTGCAAACAGTGCTAATATACAATGGCAGTGGCACATGGTACTTCTCATGAACACCTGGCTGCTAATAACTGAACTAAGACTAATGATTTGCTTCATACAGGCCACTGCTAATTGGTAATAATAACTTTTACTCAATGCTTCATTGCTCAAGGGGTGAAAAAGTCCCTACTCTGCTGCTGACCTCTGTGAGCCATTCAAGCTGCAAATGAGCACAGTAAAAAACAGTGCATGTATCCAGCATTTCAGATCTCCCCAAGATGGGAAGAAATCTCAATAGCGTAACATTCAGGTTTTTTTAAAGGCATTTTTCAATCTAGAAAATCTGGGAGAGCCACAGAATCATAGACTGGTTTGGGTTGGAGGGGATCTTCAAGCCCATCCAGTCCCAACCCCCTGCTGTGGGCTGGTTGCCCCCCACCAGCTCAGGCTGTGCAGGGTCCCATCCAACCTGGCCTTTAGCACCTCCAGGGATGGGGCACCCACAGCTCTCTGGGCAGCTGTGCCAAGTGCCTCCCTGCCCTCTGAGTAAAGAATTTCCTCCCAACATCCAACCTAAACCTCCCCTCTTTTTGTTTTAATATAGCCATCTCAAGCTGCAGGAAGGAAGCACCACTTTTTGCCCTGTAAGCACTCTTTTTAAGGCGCACAATCTGCTTACAGCCACCCAGCAGAGAATTTTCCCATCAGAGGGGAATTTGCCCCTGGTCCAAAGCCAGCAGAGCCCATGGCTGCCAGCTGTCGCCGTCCGGCACTGCACACCCCATAACGGAGCAGGATCGCTCACTGCTCACAGCCCAGCCGTGGCTGGAGCCAAAGCAGCAGACGAGTTGAGGAGATGCAGCTATAAATCTGGGTTCTCCACATTCCCCCACTGGGACGATTTTAAGACAAAAGCAAATGGGGTCGATTTTAATCATGTTTAATTATAACGTAAATTTAACTTATGGCCACACACAGGTTTCTTTTTTCATAAAGAAAACAACAGAAGTGGAAGAGAGCCAAGGCGTGATAGTCGCCGTGTTTCCAATGAGACATGAACTAACTGTAATTTTTTATGGTTGGGTACGTAAAGAGGAGCTGTACTTGGGATCACACCACTCTCCCTCTGTCATGTGGGAAGGAGAAGTTCCCACACTGAGCTGTGAGGCTGATTGCCAGCAATTATGTTTTTCTTGTTTTTTTTTTAATCAGGGCGCCTTGTCCTAAGCCCTCTAATGATTTTCTGTGTGACCAATTGATGTTCTCAGCACAAGAAGCCTTCTGAGGAAACAACTCCGTGTTCACCCACAGAACTCGTAAGGAGAAAGTAGCTCACAGCAACACCACATGCCATGTTTAACGACATTCCCATATTGCTTATGTTATCCTTCAGGGTAAGAGTAAATGAGAAACTCCTATACAGAGCGCTCATTATGGCCATGTGGGAAGGAAGCCCTGCGAGTGCAGGACATGTGTTTGTACATTACTGCAGCACATCCTGCCCGCTGGGACCAGCCGGGGGACCACATGTCCACATTAAGGTGTCTCGTTGTACAGAGAAAGGAAAGTCATCATGATGAAATGGGACTCCGTCTGAACACACTGGCTGTATCCCCTGCTATTACACCCCTTGCTATTAGGAATTAAGGGATATCTACCCTCCTTTGTGAGCTGCAAAGAACTCTACAGGACAATCCATTCCTTGTTTTAATATACTCAGAAAGGTTACTCCATCTTCCTACTTTTGTTTCTTTATCTCCTCATCTTCTCTCCAGTGTTAATAGTCAACAGCAACAACTGTCATTTTTCTGAGTTGTCTTCTGCAGCCAATTCCTTTTCCTCTTCCATCTCCTCTTTTGCTCCACTGTTTTAGAATCACAGGATATCCTGAGTTGGAAGGGACTGCAGTGATCATTAAGTCCTCCAACTCATGGCTCCACACAGGACTACCAAACAATCAAATTGAATGCCTCTTCCTCCAAGTCAAATCCATTTTTTTTCTATTTTGTCCTCTTCCCATTTGTCCTCTAAACATTATCCTCAAAAAACTCCTTTTTCTTAAAAAAGAAAAGGAAAAAAAAAAAGGCAGTACCCTTTTCATATCTTCTCGGGGTCTTATACTTTCCACTTTGCTAATCAAGTGTGTTGTGACTACTGGACTGAGGGTACAGATTAAGTGTCACTGAAAAACAGGATTGTAAAGCAAGTCAAGATTCAAGGCCACACATAATCATTTTGAACTGCAGAAACAGAAGAGCTCGTTCAAGCTCAGGTGAAATAAATTGTTTTAAGACTAATTTGTAAATGGGGACTGTAAAATAAAATCACCTTTTGGAAATGTAAATTTCCCAAAAAGCTCTGACATCCAAGAATAATTCCTAACCAGTAAGATCCTCCTCACAGATATAACTGTTTATAAAAAAGATACTTTGAAAATGAAATATTAAGCGCTCGAGCTAACAAAAAGCTAATGCAGTCAGTTCTGATAGGAAGAGGAAACGAAAATCAAATGTCTCTCTGACATATATACTACTACTATTTTTCCTAATGGAAGAATACACATTTTCAAGTGGAAAAAAAGATTTCTAAAAGTTATGATTGGACATGTAACTATTCTGACTTGTCATTACCTAGTTGTAATGAATTTTCCAAGTATCTGAACAACATTCCCCTCAGGGACCAGAGAAGAACGTGATTTGAGAGGGGACCTGATCTATGTGTATAAATATCTAAGGTGTGCGAGGCAAAGGGACGAGGACAGACTCTTCTCAGTGGTTCGTAGTGATAGGATGGGGGGAAACGGCCACAAACTGATGCATAGGAAGTTCCGCACAAATGTGCGTGGGAACTTCTTCACAGTAAGGGTGACG
>JANHGO010002466.1:0-29911 GCA_024606505.1 Aquila spilogaster
TTTTTTTATTTTTTTTTTTTTTTTTTTTTTTTTTTTTTTTTTTTTTTTTTTTTTTTTTTTTTCCCTTCTCTGCTTTTTATGGCCAAATAATCCTTCTCCTGTTTAACAAATACCAGCTTCAAGAGACACAGAGCAGAGCTGCACTTAACTGTAAGACAGTACGAGAACCAACTATTTACAGGTGGTACTTCTCAATTATTATTGTATTATACAATTATTTCAATTGGGAAGAGGGAAAGGATACCACTTACAACATAAAATTAACATTAATCCAATAAATAGAGTAGCTGAAATTTAAAAAACTTACAGAAGTCTAAGAATAATTGAAATATTTGATATCATTGTAGTTGTAATCCTATTTGTTCCAGGCTGCTTCATATAGTAGAAGCTTGGAATATTTGCCTTATAAATGTATTCCAGTTAATTTATGTTCTGCCTAAATGCATGGTTATTCTAGAACGTTGGATGAAGAAGCCATACTTTTCTTTTATGACTAGTGCTAAGAACACATACAAAAACATTTATCAACAGGTGTGTTTTGACACTTGGTAAGGTCTGTTCGTCTATTTTTTTTTTCCCTAACATGTATTGTAAAAACGTTCTCTAATTTATAAAATACAGCAATTCTACATAGCCTTGAAAGTGAAAAAGGTATTTTATTCAGCTGGTGAGAAGTGTTTTATTTTCCCAAAAGAGAATGTTATGCATACATAACGTTCTCCATTTCAGGGTTTAAATATTCAATAAATAAATAAATAAAAATAAAAAAGATTAGAAAAAGGAAAAAATAAAAGGCAGAGATTGTTTCTTGATGTTCAAAAGTGTTTGTAAGATATATACATATAATTTAAGCACAGTTTAACTAGTAAGTTATTCTCATAGTAGTACTCTACAAAAAAATTCCCCCAGCAAAGGAAAGGTAAAGAGAAACCTATCTTTCAAACAGTAGCAGGTCTATTACTCTCTTTACAATAAATGTTCCATGCAGTAAATCCCACAGATATTATTCTTAAACACTGCTGTATTAATCACTTAAAGTAAAGCCATCAGAATGATTTCAAAGTTCTCTCTGGTCTGGAAGACAAATGTTTGTAATTGGTCATCTTATTATACATTTTTCCAAATGTTTCTCCAGAGGAGTTACTTGAGATTCTTTGGTTTTAGGTATGGAAAATTCAGGTCAGAATGGTGTTCCAGGTTTTACAAAGCATTTCCATTGGAAGATCCCCTTAACGAGAAGTTTGTGAACTCTGGAGAAAATGGCAGTTCAGTGTAGAAAACAGCAGCAATCAACAGCTACAGTGCTGGTTAGATGAAAGTTGAGTAACATTTTAATCTGAAAAGAATGTTGAGGAGTAGCTTACACAGAGACTGCTTTCTACTTAGTAGCGGTAAAGCACTTAATATTTGAAATTACACTATACAATTTTCCAAGATTAACTACTATATTCATCAGCACCTGTCCCACGATTTTCTGAACATTTACTGTCAGAAAATTCAAGTGTTTCAAAAAACATACGGAAGTAAGAAGTCCGTAAGAAATGAATGGTAATATGATGAAACTTTTTGTGTCAGTTATGCAGATTTAGATTATTAGATTTTGTCCTTGACAAAAACAAAACTAATTTTACATATGATTACCAGAACTTTTCATTATAAAGTCAAAATAAACCTCAACAGAGTATTTTAATTTTTTTAATTGTAGTTGAATAAAACCATTAAATACAGACTTTCCTGCTTTAAAACAAAAGTGAGCTGAGAACAATAAGTAAGCATTAAATATATAGAAGTTTTAGCAGTTTTTCTTCTGAAGAAAATATAGAAATCTTAAGGGTAGAACTACTTAACATGTAACTTTGATATAATAAGTTGAAAGTTTATTGGCAACTCTTAAACAATGATATTTGGACAGTTAAAACTGTTAGAGACATGGTTGCTATTGAAGCCATGTCTTATTTAGAATGTTGAAGTTCAGAACTTCTTAGTTGAGAAAATGAAGTTTTAAAAAAAATCCAGAATGAAACACATGCACATTACTCTGATTCTGAAAGAGAATACAAGTCCAGGAGATGTGAGTGATTCATTCCTAGTGATGACTGTTCTTTTACTTAATGCAGTATAATGCAATGAAATTACTTTATTTATGCATATGGCATATATAACAACGAGTTCTATGTGGGCTCCAGTAGAAGATCTGAGCCACTGCTGCTGAGAGCTAGCTGAGGGCCATCTTCCTTCAGTCAGCCTCACCATAGTGATTTCAGAAGTTAGTGTTACCTGTTGTTTACAACACCCATCTGCTGCTTGTTTCATGAGCAGAAGGTGCTTGTTTACGTTAACCACTCTGTTTTCAAGATCTGGAGTAGAAGCAAAAGTTTGTATTGATTTCAGTTTACGTAATTACACATACCAACATCCACAACTATCAAATTACTCTGCTAATATGATACAAGAATACAAGTAATACATGGGAAGTGAGACAACTTTCAGTAAAATAAAATAGGTATAGAGTAATGGCAAGTGTCCTCTTTATCAGGCTCAACGTGTTTACATGTTGATAGATCAGATGATGTTAAGACACTGGTATTTTTCAAAGTTAGGGACTGCTTCTGATGTTTTCACATTGCATTAAAAAATATTTCTACTTGACATTAGTCTAGGGAGAATTTAAAAAAAAAACAACAGAACCACTTTCTACATACCTAAAGAGAACATTAGTTGCCCTGCTTATTTAGAACAACGCAAGGAGAAGCTAAAAATAGGGCACTTTTTTCCAGTTTTATCAAACTCATAGTCAAACAACGGTATCTACATCTTGCTGGAGAAGTCAAGAGTGTTAATCACGTTAAGAAATCAAGTTATATGTTTATTATAATTGGTCCAAAATATCCCATGAAAATATTTTTACAGCATATTAGATTTCAGATCCATTTCAGCCACTCACACCCAAAAATATCTGAAGTATTTTACTTTCCTACGGGAAATGTTAACTCTTTTAACATGGAAAATTTCCATCTACAAAAATATGGATATTTCATGAATATTTTAGCTTACTGTTACTATAACAGTCAAATTGAAAAAGCAGTGCTTTTTTACAGTGGTTAATTTTATCTGCTGAATTGTAATAGCAACTTGTTTATCTAATCAGAATTCTTATTGCAGTACCTGAACCACTTATGAGTCCTGACTGATCTAAATATGTAAGGATATTCATGTGGATGTATTCCAAGCTAAGCTCAATTCATTCCAATCATGTAAGATTCAACATGTGGATTTCTTTTCGCTAACCTTATGAACACTTGCACATGTTCAGGAAAGCCCACTGGATAAAATTTATGTATTGTTAATGTTTTTTTTATTAGCCCCATGGCCTGAAGTGGTGGCAAAATGCCCAGGAATTCGAAAGAATCCTGTTTTTGCTTAGAAGTCAGAACATAGAGCCATAAAAATAGAAAGGGCTGGATAGAAGTTTGAATGCATTCTAGCTAAGCAGAACTGAAGCTGTTCGTTTTATGTAGCCTTTTGTCATCCCACCTAAGGCATTTTTTCCAGAAGTTATCCTAACTCCACATATTAAGCAATTATGTAGAGTGATATCATTGAGTTCAAATCATCCCTTAATTTCTTGGAGGAGCTGAAAGAGGAAGATCCATATTAGCCTAAATTGAGAGGGAAATAGAAAAGCACTAGCTCCATTGTATTTATTTCTTCCTGTAAAAGCACTTGAAAATTTCTTCATTGGAACTCCGTATCTTAAGGATGCTGTTAAAAGTTGTGGGGACAGGATGCATACTATTGGAATTGAGGGGAGGCATCTTTCTGCAACATAGTCACCAGTGGGTTACTCTGAGGGAACTAAAGGAGATGTTTGTTCAAAAGTTTATATTGCTTCAAAAAGTAGTAGAGTTTGAAGTTTCTTTTCTGCATCTGCAACTGTACAGCTGAGAGGGTAGAGTCAACTAACGGTAACCTGTTTTCTATAAAACCTGTTCTGACAATGGGCTGAGTCCAGTAGCTACATGAAAGCACTGAAGAACCTTTGTAGTCTCTAAAAACCCATATATGTGAAAAGATAATAATCTTTTTCCCATTTTCCTGGATAACACCTTATTTTTGCTGGAAAATTTTTCTGGCCCTCTAATGGAGTGTAAGGAGAAGGATAGGTATATTTCCCCTGTCATGAGTGAGTAAATCTCAAGGATAAAATCCCAAGGATAGAATCCCTGAATCACAGAATCATAAAATCATTTAGGCAGGAAAAGATCATCAAGATCATCAATCTGACCTTCCCAGTTTTACCACTACATCATGTTCATTACTGCTATGTCCACAAATCTCTTAAATACCTCCAAGATTGTAACTCTACCTCTTCTCTTGTTCAGCTTGTTCCAGTACTTGACCATCCTCTCCATAAAGGAATTCTTTCTAATGTTAACTTCCCTTGTCACAGCTTAAGACCAATCCTTACTTCCTATCATTTGTGACCTGAGAAAGACAGACTGTCAACCTCCTTGCTGCAACATCTTTTCAGGTAGTTGTAGAACATGATGAGGTCACCCCTCAGTCTCCTTTTTTTTTTCCAGACTAAGTAATCCCAGTTCTATCAGCTGCTCCTCATAGAATCATAAAGTCATAGAATGGCTCAGGTTGGAAAAGACCTTCAAGATCATCAAGTCCAACCATAATCACACAATATCACCCTGACTCTAACAACCCACTGCTAAATCGTGCCCCTGAGCACCACCACATCCAAATGGATTTTAAACACATTCAGGGATGGTGACTCAACTGTCATGTTTCACGTTCCTTTCATCAGTTTCATTGTTCATAGCACATGCTTAGGCAGCTCAGTATCCTTCTTGTAGTGTGGGATCCAAAACTGAACAGTATTCAAGGTGTGGTCTCACTAGTGCCATATTCAAAGGAGAAATCATTTCCCTAGTCCTGCTGGTCACATTATTTCTGATGCAAGCCAGGATACCATTGGTCTTCTGGGCCACCTGGGTACACTATTAGCTCACATTCAGGAAAATTCAAAATTCATACAGACAAAAACAAAAACAAAAAACAAGCAAAAACCAACCAAACAAACAAACAAACATAAGGAATCTCCATCATCCTTCAATAGTCCTGGTTAGCCAGGGATGTCCCAGTAGACTAGAGACTGGCAAATGTGACACCCATCTTCAAAATGGGCCGGAAAGATGATTCTGGTAGTTACAGACCTATCGGTCTTACCTCAGTGCCAGGGAAGGTTATGGAACGGATAATCTCTGGAGCCATCATGGATCAGTTAAAAGTCGACCATGGGATCAGACCCAGTCAGCATGGGTTCATGAATAGTAGATCCTGTTTGACAAACTTGATTTTTTTCTAGGAAAAGGTGACCTGCTTAGTGGATGAAGGTAAGACTCTCGATGTGGTCTACCTGAACTTCAGTAAAGCCTTTGACACTGTCCCCCACAGCATCCTTATGGAGAAGCTGGCTGTCCATGGTTTGGATGGGCATATGCTCTGCTGGATGAAACACTGGCTGGATGGCCGGGCCAAAGAGTTTTTGTCAATGGAGCTAAATCCAGTTGGCGGCCAGTCATGAGAGGTGTCCCCCAGGGTTCAGTACTGTCAGAGGTTTACGGGTTGGTTTGGCCTGGTTCAGTGATGAATAGGGTGGGGGGACCCATGGACCCACGCCCTGGGAAAGGGGAAGGGGGAAAGGGAAAAAGGAGAAGGAAAAGGGAGATGGGTCTAAAATAAAACAGTGACAATGGCCTGGGGAGGAAAGCTAATTTACTAAATAAGATAAAAATAATACAAAAGAACACAATATAATTGGAATTGAAGCTAATAAATCAAATAGAATAAGAGAGAGAGTGTCTGAAAATCGAAGACCTTACGCTAATGCTGAAGGCAAGATGGCTAGGGAGCACACATGCTACTGCGATGATCCGAAAGGGAAAAAGAGAGGGGTCTTGTGACTTGCCAACAGTTTTATCTTTCCCTCTGAGCAGAAAAATGGAAAAACGCAAAGTAATGTGAAGTCCTCTGGGGAACGTAGTTCTTCTTCTCTTCTGAGACAGGTATACCTGAAACTATCAACAATCCATGGAGCTGGAGCATTAACTCTTTAACTCCCAGTGCCTTACATGAAATTATGATGTGGAATACTGATAACAAAAAATCATAAAACCATGACAAGTACTGGGGCCACTCCTATTTAACATCTTTATCAGTGATCTTGATGAGGGGATTGAATGCACCCTCAGTAAGTTTGCAGACAACACCAAGTTGGGAGGGAGTGCTAATCAGCCAGACGGTAGAAGGGTGCTACAGAGGGACCTAGATAGACTAGGCTGATGGACCAAGGTAAACTGTATGAGTCAATAGGGCCAAGTGTCGGGTGTAGGAGAAGTATCCGTTCTGGATGCAAGCATGAGTCTTCACAGAAGTATGTGCAAGCTCCAATTTATTTAGGTACACCACACACCCGTGTCATCAACGTATTGGTAACAGGCCTTAAAACAAACGCCATGCTAACAAGCTAATTGGACAACACTTGCTAATCACGCTGGCCGCACAACTCCCTGCACCTGTAAATCTTGCCAGTGTGGCAGGATACCAAATAAGCGCTACTTCCCACAAACTGCTTGTGCAGCTTCACTTATTGTCTCCAATACTGGGATCATATTTCAGTCAAGGAGGGTCTGGCTTATGCAAGCAATCCATACAGATAGGGCCTTGCTCCCTAAGGCAGCCTGCTACAGTCGGGTACTGCATTTTGGTCACGACAATCCCAGGCAATCCCACAGGCTTGGGGTCAACTGGCGGGAAAGCTGCCTGACAGAAAGGGACCTTGGTTTGTTGATGGACAATCAGCTGAGTACCAGCCAGCAGCGTGCCCAGGTGGCCAAGAAGGCCAGTGGCATCCTGGTTTGTATCAGGAATGGTGTGGTGAGGAGGACTAAGGAAGTAATCCTCCCCCTGTACTCAGCACTGGTGAGACCCCACCTTGAATACTGTGTACAGTTTTGGGCATCTCAATACAGAAAGGACATAGAGGTGCTGGAGCAGGTCCAAAGAAGGGAAACAAGGCTTGTGAAGGGTTGGAGAATATGCCTCAAGTTGTGCCAGGAGAGGTTCAGGTTGTATATAAGGAAAAACTTTAAATAAAGGATTGTTAAGCACTGGAATAGGCTCCCCATGGAGGTTGTTGAGTCACCACCCCTGACTGCGTTTAAAATCCATTTGGATGTGGTGCTCAGGGACATGATTTAGTGGTGGGTTGTTAGAGTTAGGGTAGTATGGTTTGGTTGTGGTTGGACTTGATGATCTTGAAGGTCTTTTCCAACCTGAGCAATTCCATGATTCTATGATTCTATGAAAGGTAAGTAGTAAGGCGTAATTACAGGAAAATAGATAAGTAATAAATTTGCTAGGCAAGTCTATACAAATAATCCAGTCTAAAGCCAGATCTACATATTTTAAAGAGGTTTTTTTTTTGCAAAAAACATGAGGAATTACCTGTAACTGAGGTGAAATAGCATATTGCCACATAGATCGAGTATATATATCTGAGTTACTAGCAAACGGCCTTTGAAGTAGCGCATCTCAATGAGATCTACATGTAAACTCATGTGCAGTACCTGAGGTTTTAAAAAACCTTAAAAGTTCCATAATAAGGGCTAAGAGTTATTAGTTGTGTCTACATGAGCACAATGACCAGATCAAAGTACAAAAGGTTTTAGCTGGTTATTCTTATATACAAAAGTATTTAACTGACTTACAACTTCTGTTTGAGAGCTTGAGTTCTTGTTCACTAGAATCTGTTCCAAGAGTACAGTACTCCATACTGATGTGTTTAGATGGGAAATACAGCAAGGACTTGTGTACGTTATTGATATTTACTTACTTCTATACTTACTTCTAACTTTACATTTATACAGAACTATTTTCTTCCACTAGCCCAAAATAGACCTGCAATGCAAAAATTTTATGCATCCTAATCCTCTGACATATTAACAGTTCCATAAAACGCAATAGAAATGTAGCCTTCATTCATCTTATATTGACACTGAAACTGACTGGTCACAAAAATTAGTGCATTCTTGCATTCATAAACGATCCAAGAACCTCCTTGAAGTGCCTTGTGACAACTTCTCCAAGATTGTAAGATTATTGCATGTAATCAGTTCAAGTAAAGAAGAAATATAAGGCAAAGAGGTAACTTAAATAAATTCTGTCAAATATTCTTGAAACATAATTCTTGAAATTTTTAAGAAAACACATGGCGTTATGGCAGCAATTAACAATTCTGGCAAAGATTATCAGAATTGTTACCTGTGATGATTGCTTTGCTTCAGGATACTGCTTTAGATATACTAAATTTTTGTTAGTTCCCTAAAATCATCTGCAAAATTTATGTAGTTAAACTTATGTAAATAAGCTTACACTGGCATTCAGCCTTACTGAGACTGAAAACTGACAGGAAAACCAAGAGTTATATGGGATTTCTATGTCAGTGGAATGATTGTTTCTCTTCTTCCAGAGAGTACCTATTGAATCCAAAATGCAAAGTGGTTCTGAAGGAACTCCATTCAGAATATAGTTTAGAAAAATAACAGTAACAGCAACAAAGTGTTTACTATTTACGGTTGTCAATTATTTGCAATTCATCTGCTTTCCTGATTTCCAAACTTAATATTTGGTGACTTCATAAAGTGATGAAAACCACTAGCAAGAAAAAAAAAAAAAAGTAAACATCCATGTTTAAACAATAACTCTAAGCCAGAACACAAACAAATTATTTGTTATTAGCAAATCATACTCATTCATTATGACAAAAATTTTAGCACAGTTCAAAGAAATTTAAGTTTTGTAAAAAATAACTGAGAGAGTTTTGGAGCTTTTAAGTCAAAATTTGTTACTTCTCCTGAAATCTGTCCCATTTACAACAGGACTAATGACTCAAAACTATAAGGATGTAAAGAAATAAGTCATTATCAAAATTATCCATATTACTATTTGATTATAAATATTATGCTAAGTAGAGGCAATTTTTTAAATATCTGCAAGAGATTTTATTTAAATATATTTCAAAGATAAAGAAAGTCTGAAGAACCAGGTGACATCTACACTGTCAACATGTACCACAAAAAAAGATTAAAAAATGGAAATTTAATTTGTGATGCTTTTTTTTTTTTTAACATAAAAAGGAGTTGCATTCTTACTTCACTGTGCAAATGCTGTATAGGTTCACAGAATCATAGATGTTCTTTCTATTTTCTAGTATTACAAGTGT
Organism: Aquila spilogaster; assembly: GCA_024606505.1. NCBI lineage: Eukaryota > Metazoa > Chordata > Aves > Accipitriformes > Accipitridae > Aquila > Aquila spilogaster. The sequence continues at coordinate 9,296 of JANHGO010002466.1, forward strand.
AATATAAATATTTTCCTTCAATAACGTTTTCTTTGTCATCTATAGAAGTAATAGTGGATTTCATTACTGCAGAAAATGTGAGCATACACTGCTCAGTCCTTAATAATTTTTATAGGAAGTCAAGAGTACACAACTCATTTGATCAATTTTAAAAATTATATTTTGACAGAAAATGAACTGTAAGTCAGACTTTTTTCTTTCTAAATATTAATATGAAAATAATCTATAGATTTCTATCTTGATGGTTCTAACAACTATCTACATAACTATGATCTCAGTATTCATAATATAATTCTCAGTATTTTAGACCAGATTTAAAAAAAGAAAGCAATAATTTTCCATTTAAAATGAAACAATTGCAGTTTGTGTGTGACATATTATTGTGAAATTAAAGTGAAAATTAGTTCTTTACAACTTCTTCAAGTTGTAGACAATCTTTAAGTAATTAAATTTAGATAAATGTTATTTCATTCAACACTTTTATATAAAGGAAGTAATGAAAGAAGAATGAATATTATCTCAGAAAATGGACTTATTTAGACGGGTATATTAAATATTTTTAGGCAGAGATCACATCTGCTTAAATATTAAGTCCAACATATAAAGCCATAAGAATAATGTAAAAGAACAAAAGGGTCCTTCAGAGTAAATAGAGATCTTTAAGTTTCAGCTTGTATTATGAGCTCTAAATAAAATTATTATTATTAATATAATTATTATTAATAATAATTTATATTAATATATAATAATAAAATCCCTCTAAGATTATTAAATTCTATTACTCACAGTCTAAAAAAAAATATCAGTTTAATTTAAGCTTGAATCAAAGATAACAGTAAGTGGCAAGATGAGTATTATTTTTGCTCTTCAAATTGATCCGTTAGATAGAGTTAGATATCTTGGAGTTTATGTTTTGATATTACTTCAGTTTTTAGCACGCTACTTTGTTCCTAGATTATAACTGTAACTTCTTGCTTCCTATCAACACTTATTTAAATCTGACACTCTTGCTTTATTATGTTTACATCATTTTCCTCAAGTGTCTATTCTGCCTGATCTTTTTCAAATAATATTAATAATTTTTTTTCTCATTAGTTTCGTTCAAAGAGAAGAAAGATATTTGCTAAACTGAATTTGCAGTCACTTCACCTGCTAAGATGCTTGAATTCTCTCATCACTATCACTTTTTATTTTTTTCCTACAGCCTTTTGTCTAAATTTGATGGAATTTCTGGCAGTTTAGCAACAAGACCTTTCCCACAATTTTATTCACTACATAAATAATTAAAATGATGACAGAATAGTCACAGATAAATACAATGAAGAAAATAGGCTCAGTGTTTATCCTCATAGAAAAGTATGCTCCTGAGAGTTAGAAGAGATCGTTCTGCCTGTTGCAGTAAAACATACAAAGTAGTCATGATCTGAGTACAGCTTAAGGAAGTGTATTGATTTAATTCAACAGTTATTCAAGAGAAAAAAAAAAAAAGTGTTTTAAATACAAATTGCCTTCTTTCAGATTTAGAAGATATACAATCTAATTATGATAGATAGTATGATATATTTTTATTAGAAGTATTGACAAATGGGTATACTAAAGAGCATACTGTGGAGTATACTTAGCAATTTTTTTATTAAATGCATCTTTTTATTTTGAAAAAGGATGGAATTCTTCTGGAAGAATGAAAAGTTGTCAAAATTAAGTCAGTATAATGTATTAATAAAGAATAATATTACAAAGTCTTTCTTGGCTTCTGCAGCCTTTCTCAGTAAATTTTCTGCTCAACAGAAAAGATAAAAATATGTGAAAAACTATAGACAGTATAATGGAATATTAAATAGATTTTGGATGATAGAAAGAAAAAAAGAAGGAAGGGAGAAAGGAAGAAAAAAAGAAAGGGAGGGGAGGGAAGAAGGAAGGACAGAAGCAAGAAGGGGAGCAAGGATGGAAACAGTTCAAGTATTTTGGTTCTGTTGGAATGGTAAAGACTAGTATTTTAGTTTTAAAATGATATGGCCATGTTTATGTTACACATAAGCAATGTAATTGAGATTTATTTTCACATCTTTTTGCGCATGCAGTGGAGTGGATGGAGAGACCTGCTTCCGAACTTAGGGAAAAAAAAAAAAAAAAAAAACAGAACAAAATAAACAAAACAAAACAAAACAAAACACTTTATTTTTAAGTTAACAACCTTTTTTCTTCTCTTCCTTACAGCGACCAACTGACTCTTTCTGTCAGAGTTATAGGACAGAAAATTGCATATAGAATCACAGTTCCATAGAGTCTGTAGTGTTGTATAAATTCACTTAGGTAAAAAAAAAAAAAGCAGAGAATGTGTTGATAATCAGCAATATAGAGGTGGATGTTGGAGGTATGGCAGTAGAGTTTTCACCTCCCCAACAATATTCCATTAAATTTTGCTGCAATGTGATGGATGGCAGCAGAGGGACAATCTGACAAAATAGTGTCTGACATGGAAGTGAGTATGAAACAAAGGTATGACATTGAAATTCCTCCACGTGGGAAAAATAGCGTTCATTGACATTCATCACCTCTTGCTGAAAACCAAACAGAGAAAGTGAATACAGTGAGGCAGTGGGTGGAGTGTTGCAGCAGTGGCGACAGCAACGTAAAGGACAAGTTATGTTTCACAAAAGGCAATGCACAGCTATCACACCAAAGATTGAATAAGTGAGCTTTTGTCCTGCATGGCTGAACAAGATGGTGATTTTCTTGATCTGAAGCAGGGCAGAATAAAAAATATCTTACACATTTGTCCATGTCTTGAAATTTTTTGAGTAGATTCAGGTCAAATAACTGTAAAACAAATGATATGCTAAATTGAGAGTGTGAGAGATTGGGCATTACCCAACTTTGAATAATAATTTGCTAATTTTAATCTGTATGCATAGATGACCACTATCCTTGCTAACATAGTAACTGATAACTTGTCACTCATGTGGGATGTTCCTGCAAACCAACTTTCTGGATAACAGGATCTGAAATAACGCATTTGGTTCTACTGTCTAATTATATTGTAGATATATTTGTTTTTTATTTCTATTCTGGATATAACATACTTATCAAACACTAAGGTCTCATAATGCTGAAGACATCACATACAGTTTCTAGCTACAAGCAGTAGCACATTTTAAATGTTGTAGAGTTTTCCCCAAAATCATCAAATGATAAAATTATGACCAGACCAGGAAGTTGCAAATTTTCAAGTGTTTCTTAGCATTATTTGCTTGGGATATAAAAAGAATCAGAATTTGACTATTACAAAGGGAGCTGTCAATGATTAGGAAAGTAAATCACACTAAGATATTTCACTCCTCACATTCTGGGAAAAAAAAAAAAATAGAAATAGGGAGATTCTTCCTTTACTTTAACAAAAATCTTCTTGATTGGGATTACTAGTAGTTAAGTTTTTCTTTGAGACGTCATCTTATCAGGCTGCTTTCTACATTCTCTGATGGCTCTTGTCATGATCAAACAGAAGTAGGTAGTTGACCAAACATGGTGACATGAAGGGAAGCCTTGCTCACAAAAAAAAAAAAAAAATTAATCACATATTGAGGTAATACAGTCTTAAAGTAAGGTGACTTTAATAAAGAATTCTCTTTATACTGGAAGATTTTTTTTAGATTTATGTCCTGCAGATTATGATGAAAACTCAATAATGATTGCACCAGACCCTTAAAGTAATAAGATTTAATATGGTGATGTTTCCAGAAATGTTTTTAAATATTACGAGTCAAAGACTGGTCCTCTGAAGCTGAATCTCATCAACAGTTTTCTACGTGTTTGAATCCAAATAATTATAAATAGTATGAAAAAAGAAATAGTAATTTAGTGTACTAGTTATTACATAGAGCAGATATATGATCACTATACCTTATAAATGCTACAGAAGTAGATTGCTGTAAAAAATATATATTTTCTAAATCTTTTGAGGTTTGTATTTTTTTGTGTGTGTTAGGAGTATAATAAAATCTATCCTGTGTGCAGTTGTATTACACTGTAAATGTCAGAAGTTTGGCCTTGAAGTACTTACTCTTCCAAAAGTAATTGCAAAGTTAGACAATTCTACATTGGCGTTTACGTAATTGTTCATTACCACTTAGGATCTCTCAGAATGGGAAGTACAGTTTATTTTAAGAAGAGAATAGAGGCAGAATTAACTATTTTTAAGATGTGTTCATCACAATGCTTACAAAATAGTTTGAGAATGTTAAAAAAGAAATCAAAATTAATTATATTAAGACTTTCTCATGAGTAATGAACTTATCAGAAATGAAGGCAGAAGGCCAAGAGACCCTTTCAGTTAGACTAGAATGCCAAAGTTTTGAATTGATCAAAAGTTTTTTGTTGCAGAGCCGAAGTTCACCATCTTTTTATCTCTGAACATTTATTTCAAACAATACACAAAAGGTCAATTTATTTATTGCAATCTTTTATGTATAAAATCACCTTCTTAAACATGTGATACATAAAATTATTTTACTTTTTTATATTAACATTTAGTTTTTATTATGCTATACTACCACAATTAATTAATTACACAATTAATTTGTAAGGACACAAGTATTCCTCTATTTCTGGAAAACAGTTAATTCATTTATAACTTGTCAGTGTCAATTCACAACTTGAAATGCACAAAATGTTCAAAGAAACAGGGCTGGAATGCAAACTCACAGCTCTATTGAGTAGTAAAACTTAGGGTTTCACACAACAGAATAGCTTTAAAGCCCAATACTCACTCTTTTTTTTTCTCCCATATCCATCCTTAGGGGAAAAAATGTTACAAAGGAGATAAAATCTAACCACTTCTATCTGCATCAATATTTCATTCTACTCCATTGTAGTATCCTCTTATGTTGAACTGATTGGCACAATCAAATTTAGAACTATTATTCTTAATTTGTATTTAGACAGTACATTGTCAATTCAATTTCAGATCTGAATAAATGCCCCCATTAAAAAAAGTCTGCTTTTCCAGTAGCATCAGGTTTTCTAATTAAATATATAAACTTTTGGTAACTTTCATTTTATTTGGAACACAAATAGAGCTATAAACACCACTTATTTCCCTGTATTGCAGGTATAGTGCTGCAGGTATAGAACATCTACAGGAGCCTTTGTGGGAAGAAAAAAAACATGAAAGAAAAAAAAAAACAAAACAGCATAAAGGGTTCAATTAGCACACTAATTGAAGACTCAGAAAACAGAAGTTTATATGGAAGTGCATACATACATGTCTTTGCATCTAAATAGAATTGTTTCCCATTTTCTTAACACAGAATCATGCTAAAAACTATGGAATGTAACACATAGAATTTTCCTTTTGTAAAATCTTTCTTTTCTTTCTTAGAATCTTTGCATTATTATTATGTTTAATCTCTTTTAAATTTATATTACTATTATTTTTAATCTGTTCAGAACTGTTTTATTTTTTTATTTCTTCTTTTTTCATCTTCATTTTAAAATATGTTTCAGATCAATCTGAATTTTTTTTCTACTTTGTGCCTTATGTTTCCTTCCCATAATACCCCATGATTTCACATGGACTGTGTAGCTCTGATGTCACTTTGTTTTGAAGAAGAGTATAATACTATAAATCCTTGACTGAAGATTTCACAAATTCCATTAAACTTCTCAAAGAATTCTTTTATTCGGTCAGAAATCTCACTCCAGTACTCCAGAGTATTTGGATGAGTTTACTGATAGGTATGTCTAGAGACATCTAAATCTGTAGTTATTTCCACACTGGGGAAGAATAGGACTTTTTAAATTAGATTTGGTTGCTAATGTTTTCCTTGCCTATACTTTTGCAGGCATGAGAACTAGGTTAATATCTCAAAATTAGAGAAATGTTTTTGTTTTTGTTTTGTAATTCATTAAATTTCCTTTCTTCCTGTCAAACAACAAGACTGAAAAGATTATTCTTCTACATCACTATCTATCTTGAATTACACCTGGTTTGCTTAATGCATGTGATTGATCTTAAATCTGTCCCTCTGTGTAAAATTATACATCATTGCATCATATGTATCTTTTTTATTGCCTATGTCAACAGAGCAATTTTTACAAAGTTGAAATCCTTCTGATGCCCCTGTTCTCCCTGCGCAGTTTGATTACAGACATCAGCTGAAGTACTATTAAATTTTAAACATATTCAATTTAGATTAGTAAAATTAGTTTTTTTTTTTTATTACTCTTTTTATTTTTAAGAGTGCATTGTGTAAATGTGGTCTTAATATACATTTTTAAAATGTTTATTTTACTGGCCATCTAGAAAATCAGCTCAGATGAGTTCAGTTACTGACTTCATCAGAATAAAAATGCATAATCCTGTTGCTTTGTAGCAGCATTTTTGCAAACAACAACATACTTCTTTCAACTTGAACTGTGAGGATTCTTGTAACTTTAATTATTTTTTATAATTGTGATTTAAAAGTAAGTTTCTAATGCCTTATTTGATAAAAGAGCTCTACCATGTCACATTATCCTAAATTAGTTTTTCCAAAGCTGTGAAACATGGTGCTTTTTTTAATATTGATTTCATTAAAGATGCTCATATTTGGAAGAACAACTGGCTTAGCCAGAAAGCTTAATGAAGATTGAGGAAAGGACTTTAGGAAAGACTGTTGATTCTGACAAAAAAAAAAAAAAGAAGACTGCTTTTGCATTCTCCTCAAAAATTCTAGTCTGTACTAAAGACAGAAGAAAACAAAATTCATTGACTTGGGCTCGACTCCTCTTATCAGATTTCAAATGCCTGAAAGTAAATACTCTAATCTTACATAGTGGATGGAAAGAATGAGTCTAATCTCTGGAGAAATTCAATTCTTCACATCGCGTATGAAGGCAATGTTTATAATAAGGTGTCTCACAACACGTGAGAACACTAAAGGAACAGACAGCTGAAGGGGGAAGGGGGTAGTGTCATTTTTTCCAGCAGATATTTAAGTTCTGTAGCTGTGCATGTATTTAACTTTTCTGGCAATTAATGGATTTTATTACCCACTTCACTTATCAGCTAAAAAAGAAGCTCTCTTTACACATGGAATAACCCAAAATTTAGAGGGCTTTGTGTCTCAACATACCATACCTATACTGTAGAATTTACAGCACATGATGCTCTATTTTGAATTTATCTTGTCCTGTTACAGAAATCATGTTTGAAAAAAGTTCTAACAGGTGGTGTGACTTGAACACTTGACCTCCATATGTGAAGAACACTTGCAAGACCAGTACTTGTTTTCTTATTTTTAAGTCCTTCAGTGCTAGAAGAAATCTTTCAGTTTTATTAACATTCTAATACGCATGCTATGTTGCATCTAATAAGGGCTTATTTCTAACTCAGGCTAACTAAGTAACAAGACAAATTCAGCGTTTTCAACCTCACATAGTAGACCATAGCTGACAGTGTGGATTATGGTTAGGGTGGTTGGGTGGTGCCTGTGCACACCAGGGGGTGGACACATGGGAGGGACTTTTGGGTCATGGGTATTCGGGGCGGTCAGGTGTACGGGTATATAAGGCTTTGTTGCACAGCATTAAATCAACATTCGGCGTTAGACACCATGTGTTTGTCCCCGTATGTCCCTGGGCTGTGGATGTCCAGAACGTAGGGGGTTAGCCTAACCGGTTTGCCATTTAGTCAGTGCAGGTAGCTGGTCTCACAGCAACAGAAAGAAATGTTCACCAGTTTAAAGATTTAAAATCAATCTTAGTACAAATTTCAAATCAAATAATCACAAGTAATTAATTCAAGACAGTAAATCTGAAATATAAATATGAACAGAAATAAGTAAAAATTTATCATGCTTTCTATTAAAGAAAAAACAACCTGAAGATCATTCAAGAAACCTTTTCTCCAACATACAATTCCCCATAAAATGCATAGAAATCTGTAACAGCCATAAACAAGCAGATGAGGAGATATAACTTGAACACCAGTAAACAAAACTTCTAAGACATTATTCAGTGTTGATTATTTTTATTATAAGGAAGACAAAATAGCTAGAAGTGATCTCTCCTTCACTGAATACATTTCTGTAAAACTTTGTTGTTTTTCCTTTTTCTCCTGCATTGCTTCTTCCTGTTTTTGAAATGTAGCGTCATGAACTCAAGTTCTTCCTCGTAAATTGCTAGAAAGAGTATTTTAAGAAATTATTTGTATTTGTTTCTCTCATGAGCTTGTATATGCTTAAGATTAAGGGGGAGAGAGGAGAAAGTATATTAATGGGGAGAAACAAAGACCACATTTCCCCATTCCTAATAGTTGTAGTTAATAACAGATTAGTATTTCCACTTCGGGTGGTTTCAGACTGATAGACAGTTGCACTCCACCAAACTGTTCTCTCACTCCACCTTTTCAAAAGAATAGGAGAAGCAAATATGATAAAATATAAACTAATGATTTGAGATGTCTGTGATTTATTTTTTTTTATTTATTTACTGTGGATTTTTATGATCTGTTATTTTTCTCACAGTTGCCAGGAAAATTTCACTCCAGATGATTAATCATACAAAAAGCAGTCCAACAATATAAACTTTCCCTTTATTGTCAGAAGTATGAAAATTATCAATAAGTTTAAAATAAAGGATGTTTCTAAAGGGCATTTGAGCAGGGAAGGCAAGTAGGGAGGGAGGACTATCCCTCTCCTCTTGGGTGACCAGCTCACCTATCAACTGTCTCCAAGACAACAAATCTGGCCATGGACTTCACTTGGCAGAAAGCTCTTGTCAAAAAGAATGTGGTGACTCAAATTTACTGCCTACCCAAGAATGAGGTTGTTTGGTTCTCTGGCTACAGGCAGTTCCTGAGTGTGCTGATGCCAGTGGAGGAAGGCAAAGATTCCATCTACACGATGTGTGAGCAAGTGGAAGATCTGCTCAGACTAGAGACAGAACTCAAACAGTAGGAGGAGAGGTTAAGGAGCATCAGAGTGTGTGAACAGGAGATAGACTGGTGGAGCAAATCCCTGACATATCTACAAGAAAGGCACCAGGGTGATACACCACAGATAGTGGTGGACCTTCTGTCTCATCACCTTCAGGCAGAAAGAGGGGACCTAGAAGGTGGGGAGGAATGGAAACAAGTGTCAGTTCAACACCACAGGAAAGCTCCCTCCCTACCTTCCTCAATTCCCCAGGTGCCCCTGCATAATAGGTTTGCGACTCTGAAATTTGAGGGAGAGGTAAGTGATGATGCAATGGAAGATCCACCCAGGAGGTTGTCTAGGATGAGAAGTGATGTGATGTGTTGACTCCACACCTCAAGACTGCCTCCACCAAGAAAGAAAGAAGAATTGTTACAGGAGACTCTTCTGAGGGGAGCAGAGAGCCTGATATGTCAGCCAGACCATACCCATAGGGAAGTTTGTTGCCTCCCTGGGGCCCTGACCAGGGATATTGCTAACAACTTAGTGGTCTGGGTTGACCCTCTGATTATCACTCTATAATGATAGTTCAGGCTGGCAGTGATGAAGTCACTGAGAGAAGCTGGAGAACTATCAAAAGGGACCTCAGGACACTGGAGAAATTAGAGAATTGGAGCAGGAGTACAGGTGATTTTTTCCTCTATCCCTTCAATACAAGTGCGGGATAGAGAGGACCAGAAAAACTCATCTTAAAATTTATGGTTAAGAAGCTGGTACCATCACAGGAATTTTGGCTTTTTCAACCATGGGGCAGTTTACAGGAATATTACCAGGCTTGCTAGTGAAGAGCCTGGGCCAACAATGCCAGAAGTCGGGGGTGAGGTCAATGACTCAGTTGAATTGTATGTATTAATTAATGCAGCACAGACAACAAATATGATGTGCTGGAATCCATCATGTGGCAGGACTTAGTCATCATTACTGACACATGGTGGGATTGCTCCCACAACTGGAATGCTACAATGGATGGCAATAAGCTCTTTAGAAGGGGTGGGCAAGGAAGGAGGGGCAGTGGCGTGGCCCTCTATGTTGGAGAATATTTTGATGTTGCGGAGCTCAGGGCCAGCAATGATAAGGTTGAATCTTTATGGGTAAGGATCAGGGTGAAGGCCAACAGGGTTGATGTTCTGGTGCAGGTCTGTTATAGACCACCTAACCAGAATGAAGAAATGAACAAGGTGTTCTACAAGCAGCTGGCAGAAGTTGCGCGATAGCCAGCCATTGTTCTCATGGCGGACTTCAACTTCCCTGATATACATTGAAAACATCATAAAGCACAGAGAAAGTAGTCTAGGAGGTTTTTAGAGAGTGAGTAAGATAACTTTCTGACACAGCTGGTAATGGAGCCTACCAGGGGAGGTGCCCTGCAAGACCTGCTGTTCAAAAACAGAGAAGGACTGGTGGGAGGTGTGGAAGTTGGGAGCTGTTTTGGGTGAAGTGATCACAAAATGGTAGAGTCCTCAATTCTTGGTTGAAGTCAGGACTGGAGTCAGCAAAACTGCTACCTTGGACTTTTGGAGGGTGGACTTTGAACTATTCAGGGCACTGATAGTGATGGTTCCTTGGGATTCAGTTCTAAAGGGTAAAGGGATCCAGGAAGGCTGGTCACTCCTCAGGAAGGAAGTCTTAAAGACACAGGAACAATCTGTGCAGGAGTGCCATAAGATGAGTCAGAGAGGAAGAAGGCCAGCATGGGTGAACAGGGAACATTTTCTCAGGTTCCAGGAGAAAAAGAGAGTCTACTTCCTGCTGGAGAAGGGATGGGAAACTTGGGGAGAATACAAAGAAGTTGCTAGGATATTCCAGGAGAAAATTAAAAAGCTGAAAGCCCTGCTTGAACTTAACCTGGTCACTATAGTAAAAGAGAACAAGAAATTTTTTTACAAATATATTAACAGTAAAAGGAGGGCTATGGAGAATCTCTATCCTTTACTGGATGCAGAGGTGAATGTGACCACAAGATAGGGAAAAGGCTGAGGTTCTTAATGCCTTCTTTACATGTGTCTTTAATAGTCAGACCAGTGATCCTCAGGGTACTCCACTCCCTGACCTGGAAGTCTGGGATGGGGAATCACAAAATCACAGAATCACAGAACTGTAGGGGTTGGAAGGGACCTCCAGAGATCATCTAGTCCAGTCCACCTGACAAAGCAGGCTCCCTAGACCAGGTTGCACAGGTAGACGTCCAGGCGGGTCTTGAATATCTCCAGACAAGGAGACTCCACAGCCTCTCTGGGCAGCCTGTTCCAGCTCTGTCACCTGCACTGTGAAGTAGTTCCCACGCACATTTGTGCAGAACTTCCTATGCAACAGTTTGTGGCCGTTTCTCCTTGTCCTATCACCACACACTGCTGAGAAGAGACCGTCCTCATCCCTTTGCCTCACACACCTTAGATATTTGTAAACATAGATCAGTTCCAGGCCCTTTATCATCTTTGTAGCCCTCCGCTGCACTCTTTCAAGGAGATCCCTGTCTTTTTCATACCAGGGAGCCCAGAACTGGACACAATACTCCAGGTGAGGCCTGACCAGGGCAGAGTAGAGGGGAAGGGTCACCTCTCTCGACCTGCTGACCACGCTCTAAACTCCTCATGATTCAGGTATAGACAATTAGAGTTCTTCCAGTCCATCTAGACTGTCACAATTCCCTGGAACTAGATGGTATATCCAAGGACACTGAGGGAGCTGGCAGAGTTTATTGCCAAGCCACTTTCCACCATCTCTCAGCGTTCCTGGTCAACCAGAAAGTTCCCAGAGAACTGGAGGCTTTCCAGTGTGAATCCCATATACATGAAGGGGGGTAAGGAGGATGCAGAGAACTACAGGACTGTCAGCCTGACCGCTGTGCCAGGTAAGGTTATGAAACTGATCATCTTGAGTGAGCTCACACGGCATATGTGGGACAACCAGCAGATCAATCTCAGCCAATATGGGTTCATGAAAGGCAGGTCCTCCTTGACCAATCTCATCTCTTTCTATGACCAGGTGATCCACCTAGTGGATGAGGGAAAGGATGTTCATGTAACATACCTAGGCTTTAGAAAAGCCTTTGACACTGTCTTCCATAGTATTCTCCTGGGAAAGCTGGCAGTCCATGGTTTGGATAGGTATACACTTTGCTAGGTAAAGAACTGGCTGGAGGGCCTGGTAGTGGTTAATGAAGTCAAATTCTGCTGGCAAACAGAAACAGGTGGTGTTCCCCAGGGGTGTATACTGGGGCCCGTCCTGTTTTATACCTTTACTGATGATCTGGATGAGGGGCTCTGGATGTGTCTCTGGACAGCCTGGTCTAGTGGTTGGTGACTCTGCCTATGGCAGGGAGATTGAAACTAGATCATCTTTGAGGTCCTTTTCAACCCAGGCCATTCTATGATTCTATGTCTCTATGATTCTATGATTCTATGATTCTATGATTCTATGATTCTAGGATTCTATGATTCTATGATTCTATGATTCTATGACAACACAGCAGTGCACCATCAATTGAAGAGGTTCCTGAAATGTACTGTTGGTAATTTCCTCTTCCAAGTGTTATAGGAACCCATGAGAGGAGGGACTATGCTGAACGTCCTCCTCACCAACAAGGAGGGGCTGATGAGTAATGTGCAGCTTAAGGGCAGCCTTGGCTGTAATGACCATGAAATGGTGGAGTTCGAGATCCGTAGGGTGTCAAAAAGGATGCACAGCAAGCTTGCTATTCTGGACTTCAGGAGAGCAAATGTTGACCTCTTCAGGGAACGGCTAAGCAGAGTGACATAGGATAAAGCTCTGGAGGGAAGAGGGGCCCAAGAAAGATGGTCAGTATTCAAGGACCATCTCCTCCAAGCTCAGAAAGAGTGCATCCCAAAAAAAAGAAGGCAGGCAAGAATGCCAGGAGGTCTCTGCAGATCAACAAGGAGCTCCTGAACTTAATTAAACTCAAAAAGAAAGTCTATAGGGAGTGGAAGAAGGAACGGGTTACCTGGGAGGACTACAAAGAAGTTGTCCAAGCAACCAGGGATCAGGTTAGGAAAGCTAAAACCCAGACAGAATTCAATCTATCCAGGGACATAAAAGGGAATGAGACGAAATTCTACAGGTATATGAGTGATAAAAGAAAGGTCAGGGAAGATGTAGGCTTTCTCTGGAAGGAAACTGGAGGCCTGGTCACAAGGGATATGGAGAAAGCTGAGGGCCAGTGATAGGACGAGAGGTGGCAGGTGCAAGCAGAAACACAGGAAAATTCAGATGAATATGAGGAAAAACTTCTCTACTTTGAGGGTGACTGGACACTGGCACAAATTGCCCACAGAGGTTGTGGAGTATCCTTCCCTGAAGATACTTGAGAGCTGTTTGAACACAAATCTGGATAATATCTTCCATGAGATCCTGCTTGAGCAGAAAGCTGACCTCCAGAAGTCCCTTCTGAACTCAGTCATTTCGTGATTCTGTGACTTGGTGATACTAGAAACATCACAGAGATTATAAGCATTCTAAAGATCTAGTAATTCTTTCTGTTTTACTAATCTCCTGTAATAGCTTCAGACACATTGGATTAAAGACAAATACAACAGAATTATGTCACACTTCACATGAATAGCACTCAGGTAAACTGAGAAATTTCCAAGTGGTACTCATTGGGCTTTGAAAATACTGAATTAGACACTTAAATGCAATTTTTTTTTTTTTCTGTTTTCTATATTATGCATGTTTTGAACTCTTTAAGAACTAAAATATATAAGATGGACACATGAAATAGATGTTCATCCTTGTAACAGTAGGAAAGTGCATTTCACTTAAGACACTTTTATTAACTCTAGCAAGCATGGACCAAGTTGTAAAGAAGTGTTTTTATTGCTATTGTTATTTTTATGATGTACACTAGAACTTAATCTGTTGCCAGTAAATTACTGCTCAGTAAGACTAATACATTATGATCTCCAATAACTGTTCCAAATTTCAGTAATTTGGTGATTAAATATGTTCTCAGTACTGCTGTTTAAAATTCATCATGTTTATTGCAGGATTCCTTGCTATAAACCTAGTTTATATTTTATACAAAACTAAGAGAGAACATGATTTCTCTGACTGTACATTCTGGCAGAACATTCACTCCTACTTCTAATCAATAGACGCACATACACAGGTAAAGAAGAGATCATATTTTTCTTTTTCTTCTGAATTCTTTCTACTCTCACCAACATGTTGTCTGATTAAACAAAGAATGAGTTGTACCACAAAACACTACATAGTAAGTTACGATTTCATATGTTTCTCTTCTCCTTAATGTGATTCTTTATCATTTAACTTTATCTACAACAAAACCATGGGAATAACTTCAATGTTAAACAAGGCTGAGATAATAAACTGCTAGTATTGTTGTTATTATTTTTGATATGCTGGAAGGATAACCAATCCGTAAAATTTCATTACAGTTTCTCAAAGGACATTTAGATTTCTGTTTTTTTTTCTGTTGAGCTGGACTATAGATCAGTTAACAGAATATATGTACATTCACTTCTGAAAGCAATAATATTTTCATTACATTATCAGTAGTGCATTACTGTCATTGATGGCAGATCAGCTGGAAAACAGAATGGAGAAGCTATGACAGGGTTATGAGGGGATTTATAGACAGGGAAGTTTTCAATTTCTCCTGTTGCATAGAATAACCTGTCATCTTTGTTCTGATAATGTTGTTATTCATTGATTTATAATAAATAATTTATTTTTTTAAATTGTAGATTGACAAAATCATAGCACAATAAGGAATTCTACGAATTGCAGATCATTTTTCTTTTAAGGAAATTAAAACAGTTATATATTTCATTTACTCAGAGCATCATCAAATGTCTCACTCGCTTGAACATCTTAAATATACGTGTGTGAACAGTTTATTGCTAATCTTTAATTCATTCATTACACAACCAGAAATCCAATTTCAGTCTCTTTTCTGTATGTGGTTTTTTTTTTTCCTGAGGCATATAAAAATGCTTTTAAGAAGCATTTATTTTGTTCTTATAAGTACTGAGAAATCAATTTGTTAATTAATCTTCAGAAGTGCACTCCTTGTGAGAGATGAGTTCGTCTGTTTGTTTCATTTTATCACATATTAGGCAGAATCCTTAAAAACAATCTTCTCAAAAAAAAAAAAAAAAAGAAAAGTTATTTCAGGAAATGCCTTACTTCAGAAACTAGTACCAAGGTGGCTCAAATTACGTGGCTTTATTACAGAAAACACTATATTGCAGGTACATTTGAATATCTTTTTGTACAGCTTTGGAGAGAATAAAAAGAATCAAGAATATGTAGCACTCATATACAGAAGGTGATTACATTGAGTAATTTGTACGGTGTTCCATATTTCTTCAAGGAGCTTAGAATCAAGTCTGTAACAGAAAATTTTGTCTAAGTCTTAGAAGAGATCATTTTTTGAATCCTTCCTGTAACTCCAGTGATTTAGCAGGGAAGCTGAAAATATCATATATGACCTCATGTCTGATGATGATTTGAGAAGTTATAAAAGGAATGTGATGCATCTCCTTCAACAGATTTTCATGTTTTGTAAAATATCATTCACAAGATTTCTGCAGATCTTTTTTTTTTTTTTTCCTGCATATGTTTAAAATTCCTGTAACTTCAACCAGAAGTCAGAACTAGTCATACTTTAATGATAATAAAGAGATAGATAGAAAATAACCTTTGGAAAGCTACACGTCTCCAAAACTGGAGTTTGTGTTAATAATACTAGCCCACCATACAGGCACTGAAAATTCAGTACTAATATTTCTTTCTGCTTGTAACTTCACTTTTTTTTCTCACTTCTAAATGCTTTTATTTTATTGGAAATAATTTGCCTAAACATAGGCACTTATTTTAGCCATCCTATGGTGTTCAGCATAGACTTCAGCTATCCATTGGGTTACCCTAGAGGATATGGAACAGCTGCACGTGGCCGAAGGGGAGTCTGGAATAAAACCAGGATACATTGTGGTAGAAAAAAAGGCACAAGGGAAATATGTTTTGGGAGTTAATCCCCAGTTTTTTATCCAATATATTTTTTTTTTTCTGAAGGGTTAAAAAAAAAAAAAAAAAGAGTAAGAGAGACAGTAAGAGGTTGCCTTTGCTTACCTGAAAATAAAGTAGGATCTGTCAAAATTGTTTCAGTCCAAGAGAATGAGAAAGTCTAGCTTCGATCAACTTTGACAACATAATCATAAATTTTAGATATAATTCTACAAGTGTGTTTTAAGCTGATAATATCATTTTATCATTCAAATAGCACTTAGTTCAACAAGATGCTGAAACTTCATGCTAGTAAGAACCCTGCAGAATTGAGAATATTTTCTTACCCTTAAAGAATATAGAATAGTTATGTTCTTATCTGTAAAGAATTTTCTTCTTGAAAGCTATTTGTACTAGTTCTATTTAAAAGAATGCCCAAGTCTGAGATCTATAGCTAACTAACACAGCAGATCACACATGACCTCCTTGCATTGCCCTACAGAATGAAGAATGTTTTTTCACCACACAAAATAGAAAAAGCTGTGGTATTCAGACAGTTCTACCATTTCATCATTCAGCATTGAAGTTGAAGCTGCATTGTTCCCCATCAGCCATCACAAATACAAATCATTCACTCTATGAAATACATCCCATCCCTGTAAAAAGGGTTTTGAAAAGATGAATGAATTTCCAGTATTTCAGAATAAATCTTAAATGTTATTTATTTTAAACTGAGATAAACTTAATGACTCAGCATCCTGAATTTAGGATTTTAACATATATCCACTTCCATATTCATACTTCCATATTTAAATCAAAAGTTGTATTTAATATTTACTAAGGCCAAAAATAAATAAATAAATAAAATGCTAAGTATGACAGGAATACAAGTTCTCTTAAATGTGGAATGCATCTGTGGGCATGGGTGATGCACACTGAGTCATAACAGTTCATTTATGAGATATAATGCATTACAGTGGGAAACATTTATTTGAAATGATGTATTTTGGAGTAATTCATAAAAATTTTCAGAGAAATGGGTAATGAGGGTGTTGGAACAAGAGTATAGAACTACTAAATAAATGATTTTCCTCTTACATCTGAAGGAAAACTGATCCAGCACTGGTTAATCTATTAGTCTTTCACGTAATAAAATGGATACTCCAGAGAAGACAAAGGAAAGCTTAGCAGATAAATCCTTTGAAGCTTCAGATGGCAGGGAGTGAATCCCTTACCTTGACCAATAATGGATGAAAAACTGGAAAGTGGTGTAAGAGAGAAGGCACTTTTAATTATATTATGATTTACTTTAATTTAAATCAGACTTTAATTTGTTGTTATAGATTAAAGGTGACTGCACGAACAAATATAATGAATTCAAGGTGTTTCACAAAAGCTTAACCTGGATTTATTGTTGGCATGTGTTTTATTCATCTCCCTGCCCTGAGCAAGGATTTTCTTTTCATATTTTTTTTTTCCTTTCCAGAGAAATGAATGATTTAAGGCAAATTAATGAGCAATAAATAAAAATGAAGCAAACCTCAACTTGACTAGAAGGTTTGTGTTTGTGTGGCTGTTTTGAAATAATGCTACAAGCAGCTGTGCCTTATTCCACTTTATTTACTTATTTTTCTAAATGAGCAAAGAGAAAAACTGTTCTCTACCATAACACTGTTTTGGACCTAATCTGGTATAACCTTTCTATTAATATTATACTAAAGCTCAGGAAATGATGTCATAGGCCACATATTAGTGCCAAAATACATATGAAGTCAGTTGATTCTATTTATTAAGACCATACAAGGTCTCTGACCCCCTTACAGTGTGCAAACATTAACCCAGCTGGCTTACAGATATTCTTTTATGCTAAACCTGCACACTCATATCTGTTAGCAACTTTTCATTTCATCACGGCAAAAGGAGTGTCAGGACTGTAGCAGTGTTTTATATGGTTATATTTAGACTGCATGACTAGCCAGTAGAAGTACATACTGTGTCATTTTCATGTGTTCATTAGCAGTGGCTGATAACAACCATACTGCTACTTTCAGGTAGATAAATCATACTAAACTGAGAACCTGGAAATGATCAGATTAGTTAACTCTGAACACACATCTCACTCTACAGAACAGAAATATTTAGCTTGGCAAGAATTTATCACTGGAAAACTGAGTGTGAAAGCATTTAAGAATGCATTTTCAAAAGTTTGTATAGGCATAAATCCCTTTTTGAGATGCAAGTATGGGTTAGAGGTGTTACAGATTTCCAAAGAGATTATCTGAATCTGTAATGGAATGGTGCAAAGTAACTTTGTTTAGTGGACAGAATCCACATTTCCTGAGCCCATCAGGCTCTACAAACTGCAAACAAATACAGTCTGTTTATTTTATGAATAGAATGACTGTTCAAAAGCTCCAGATCTCAAAGGAGACCTAATTGAAAACATTTTGTCACCGTTCACATTCCTCTACTAATTCATCAAGCCCACATAAAAAGGCATAATGTTGCATATTGGGATTGAGTACATACTTCATAGTTATAGTTATGTATTTGCTTTTTATATCGGGTGTAAAAGTCAGGGTTACAGTAGCTGGTCACTGCAGGAAAGAAGGCAGTGAATTGCCCTGTGCTTGTCCTGGTTGGTCCCCAAAAACTTTGAAATTGAGCAAACCAATCCATTCCATGTCAGAACTTCAACCCATCAGAGGAGTTTATAGTACCCATACTCAAACATATACAAGGAAGAACAGCAGCCTTAAGGGGCAGGAGGCAGCTGGTAACATCACTTTCACGTCATATAGTGTGGAATATCTCTTTGACCTGTTTAAGTCATCTGTCCTAATTCTATTCCCTCCCAGCTTCTTTGTCCTTTTACTGCAAATGGCCTTGGCTCTTTACAGTGATGCTTAGCAGACAACTATAAACACTGGTGTATTAACAACACTGTTTTTCTCCTACAACAAAAACATAGCATTGTATCAGACACTCAGAAGGAAATAATTAGCTGAAACTAAGACAAATGTGAAGTCTAGTTGGAGGCCAGTAACAATGTATGCCAGGGTTCGGTTCTGGGTCCCATCCTGTTTAAAATCTTCATTAATGATCTGGATGATGGAGTAGAGTGCAACTTCAGTAAATTCGCAGATGACACAAACTCGGGAGAGAGGCTGACTCACCTCACCGGAGTGCCATGCTGCCATTTGGAAGGATCTCATTAGGCTGGAGAGGTGGGCTTATAAAAATCTCATGATGTTTGACAAAGAGAACTGCAGAGCCCTGCAAGTACCAAGTACAAGTACATGCTTTGGGACATCCAGCTGGAAAGGAACTTTGCAGAAAATGACCTAGGATCTTCGTGGAGATCAAGTTGAATGCAAGTCAGCAATATGCCCTTGCTGCTAATGTTAATGGTATTCTTGGCTGCATTAGGAAGTATCACCAGCAGGTGATGCTTCCCCTGTACTTAGCATTGGTTATGCTGTAACTGAAATACTGTGTTCGGTTCTGGGTCATCAGTACAAGAGAGACTTCTAGCTACTGGAAGAAGTTCAACAAACCAAGATGATCAAAGGACTAAGGTATCTCTCCTATTAATAGGACTGGAGCAAGTCTCCTACAAATAGAGACGGAGAGAGTTGAGAGAATTCAGCATGGGGAAGAGGAGGCTCATGACATTCTCATTACGTTATCAAAAATGTCTATGAATAACTGAAGGGATTGTGCAGAGAGGACAGAGATGGGCTCTTTTCAGTGGTGTCCAGTGCCAGGAAAAGAGGCAATAGGAAAAAAATTGGAACGCAGGAGGTTCCCTCTGAATATCAAGAAGCACTTCATTACTGCATATGTTACCCAGGGAGGCTATGGAGTCTTGTTCTCAGATATTTTAGGCTGAGGGAAGTGGGCTTGTTTCAGCCTGGAGAAGAGAAGGCTGCAGGGAGAACAAATGCAATATTTAAAGGAAGTTTATAAATATGAGGAAAATCAACGTTTTACATGGACAGATAGTGATAAGATAAAGGGGAATGGTTTTAAACTAAAAGAATGGAGATTTTAATTGGATGTCAGGGGTAAGTTTTTTACTGAGAGAGTGGTGAGGTGCTGGAACAAGTTGCCCAGAGAAACTGTGAATGCCCCATCCCTGGAGGTGTTTAAGACCAGGTTGGATGGGGCCCTGGGCAGTACGATCTAGAACTTGATCTAGTGGTTGGCAACCCTGCCTGTGGCAGGGGGACAGGAACTTGATCCTTCAGATCCCTTTCAACCCAAGCCATTCTATGATCCCATGATTTTCAAAATCCATTTGAATATTCTCCTGGACAACCTGTTCTAGGTGTCCCAGCTTGATCAGAGAAGTAGAACCAGATGAATTCTATAATTCACTTACAGCTTCAACTACATTGTGATTTGGTGGTTCATAATAATAATCATCATCATTATCATCTTGCATTATATTAATACAAACAAATTTATAATAAAAATATTCTTATGTGTCTATGTTCACATAAGCTGTACTTCATTTTCCTGAAACTACCTTCACTTATCTTGTGCCTAAACAAGAAGCAACCAGAAATTAATTTTGTTTATGCAGTTCACAGAATCATATCATAGAATCACAGAATCACAGAATCACAGAATTGTAGGGGTTGGAAGGGACCTCCAGAGATCATCTAGTCCAACC
>JANHGO010002467.1:0-29909 GCA_024606505.1 Aquila spilogaster
CCATGCTGCAGGCAGGAAAGCATGACACCCAGCCTGCTTGTTCGGCATCCTGGCATGCACCCTGCTGCACAGCCCGGAGCCCCGCAGAATTCACAAGCTTGTAGCTGTGTGTTTCATTAATGCCTGTTTGCTCTCTGCTTTCTGGTGTTTAGATGTGGAGTACTCCGATGAACACTGTCATTTGGTGAGTTCAGTCATTACACTGTTAAGTGGTAGATTTAATGCTAAGCTGTATTTGTATCTGTGTAATCTCTCTAATCTCTTCACAACAGATTTTACCAGACTCCGAAGCAAACAAAGATGTGAAAGGAACAGGTCACAAAGGAAAGCAAAAATTCAAAGTGAAAGAAATGTATCTGACAAAGCTTCTGTCAACAAAGGTAAACTGTAAAACCTTATTTTGGGGGAGGGCTGATGTTAGGCTTGGCTAGTTTGGCACAACAGAAATAGAAATTAAAGCAGAAATTACGCAGACTTCCTGCATGTATATCAAATGTTAAATAAAAAGGTAGCCTACAAAAATCACTGTGCTAACTATGGATTATAACCATTTGCAGTGATAGACACATTTCACGTGTTCTAATGCTAGAGTTCTAAAATTGTCTATTACTTGCCCTCTCTATCTCCTCAGTAAGCACAACCTTTTTTCTCAGGTTAAAGAAAAAAGGTGGTTATTGAGCTTACAGAAAGTGAGTTTTGCCACTGAGTCCCGTAGAGCAAGAACGATTCCTCTTGGAGAGACAGCTTTCAGTCAACAACCTCCTCACCCTCTACTACAGTTTGCCCAGCTTAGAGACAACTTCCAAGGCCTGAGTTTCACAACATGCTGCCCATGAAATGAAATATCTTTTTAGGGTCTCAAATTAAGCATCCAAAATAACTACATAAATTTTAAAAACAAGGTCCTTAGGATTTATAATACAATTACCTTATTTATACAATGTGCATTCCTTAGGAATAAACCCTGCTCACTCCCTCCAGTAATGTCATCTTGTTTCTGACTTACTCAAAAGGGTTATAAAACTCTTTGCAACAGCATAATACTTAAAATATTAATCAGTGCACAACACTGAGAGCTGTGCGATACAAGAGGCCTGAAGGGATGATGATTGTGGGCTTCTTGCATTTAAAAATCTATCAATCATTATTTAATTAGATTGTTGATAGCATCCGAAGTAATTTGGGACACTACCCAAAGTGAGAGTGAAGACTGGTCATGTCTCATTAGCTGTGGAAACTGAAATAAGCCCTTAGGAATTACTGGAGTAAACCAGTAATATCTTATGGTGGAAGACTGAAGTACAAAAGAAAAGATCAGGCTCTTAAGAAACAGTCCTTTTAAAGGGCTTTAGATTAATCATCTCTTTCTCCAAAGTAGGATAGTGCTCTGAACAACAGTGCTATGATATCCTTCACTGTGGAATTCCACCCATGATATGCCATGCACTAAAGGAAATTGCATCGAACCATGTCTCTCTCACCCATACACGCACCCAGACACAATTGCAGCGTTTACCATGTGAAATGAACGGGCCAGTAGCGCATCGAGGCCCTGGGATACACTTAAATCCTTCTCGTTGAGAGAAGGTTGGGCTGAACTGAGCTTCAGAACAGATGTGAAGAAAAAAAGCACAGAACAGTGTTTTGCTTTGTTTGCCTCTACTTATGAATACTCTGTGCTGATGTCAGTGAGTCCATCAGTAACTAAGTCCTTGCTTTTGTGAGCCAAATAGCTTCACTTCTGGATCAGAAATACCCAGTTTCAGTTCTTCTCTCTAATACTAGTGTCTTTGTATGCCACCCAAAGCTGTTATCCTAGAATTAGATCGAGTGCCACAGTCACTTGACTGTGAAGTGTTGATGAGCACATGTGTTCAACATGTGTCGCAGATGGCACCACAAAGACCAGTGCCCTAGAAAACTGGTTAAACTCCTTTTGCTCACCTCCCTCTTCCAGTCACAAGTTCCAAATGCCTTTAGCAAGGGTGCCAACAGTATCCAAACAGTTGATGTTGTCTTTGTTGGAACGAGTGATTCCTTCCACCTACGATTTATCACAAAGTTCACCACAATTCTCCTGAAGTGATAGGACGTGTGACATTTGAAAGCAGCTCATTATGGTGTATTTGTAGTTTCATTTTTGTTATTGACTGTCTTGTTTGCCAATAACCTATGGCCTAGATGTTTACCACAAGTGTATTGTAGTTTCTGTGTGTGGTTGCCTTGCGGCAAGCTCAGCTCTCTGAGACAAGAAATCCTATTCTTTTCTTGTGTAATAGTAGCACTATTCATTTTCTTACTTTTCAGGTTGCAATTCATTCAGTTGTTGAAAAGCTCTTTAGGAGCATTTGGAGTTTACCCAACAATAAAGCACCCGTTGCCATCAAGTACTTTTTTGACTTTCTGGATGCCCAGGCTGAGAGCAAAAAAATTACTGATCCTGATGTGGTCCATATATGGAAAACCAACAGGTATGCTCATATGATATGCGCAGGAGTGCATGCACTCTCTGAAAATGTAATGTTGCAAAGATGGAACAGGTCACCTGTGATCAGAAGAATAAGATTTTGGCATGTCTGGGTGAAGATGTGGTTTGGCTTTGTGGATCCCAGTAATTTTAGCATATTGACTGGGTACTGATACAAACCACCATAGCTTCCAGGACTTCAAAGTCTGCATACTGACTTCACACTCAGAAAGAAGTACCTGCAGGTTGAGAGCATTATTTGAAGAGGGAAGGGTGACTAACTGATGTGTTTGCTCGGTAGCCTTTGTTCCCTGATCCATTTTTTACATGAATAAGCAGCCCAGAAATGTGCTTCTTTCAATGAGTGCAGTGCAATTAAACTACCATTTTAAAGCAGTTGTGCTACCTGAATGGTTAATTTTAAAGATGCTTGTTCTTTCTCTCTCTAGTCTTCCTCTTCGTTTCTGGGTGAACATACTGAAGAATCCGCAATTTGTCTTTGATATTAAGAAGACTTCACATATAGATGGCTGTTTGTCTGTAATCGCACAAGCTTTCATGGATGCCTTTTCTCTAGCAGAACAGACACTGGGGAAGGTAATGCTGCCCTTCCAGTCTTTTGCTAACTTCTCAAGCAATGTCTTTTGCAACTGTATAATGATTTAGGGGATGAAGTCCTGGATCTGATGACATGGGGGGGCCAAACTATCAGTGGTGTAATTAAGCTGGGTTTCCATTCCTTGTTGCTCCATCTCACATGACTGAAGAATTCACTGGAGTAGTCAGATACAGCTACTAGAATGCCATATTGATAGTTAACTGCTGCTTGTCTTCTCTGCAGTTAGTTTCTGCACAATGTGTTTATAGAATTTGTGGAAGAGGGTGGAAATTGTAAGATTTTAAGGAAGTTTTAAAGAATTTTTAAACACTGGTCTTAAAAGTATTAACGTTATTTGATAAGTAGTCCAGATTTTGTCTGCCACACACCAATGTGCAGAAAACACACAGTAAGCTACTGGGAGCTATAAGAACACTTGAAAGAGCTCTGAAGTTTGAAAGAGTTCCTTTCACATGTATTAGCTGCTCTGTTTTTATATGCAAAATTATTTGCTGGAGTAATGAGTCCAGAAATCTTACATTCAAAAGCTCTTTAGTACAGTGTCCAGAACTCTGGGGATCAGGAATACTTCATTTTTCCCAAGGATATTTTCCTTTTCTTTGGACCAAAGCAGGAAGCATTTGTTCAGGTTCATACGACCAAGAAAAACAGGCTAGAGATTTTTTTAGCCTAAAAAACCCTCATATAAAAATGGACTAATTTCCTATGTGCTCTGAACCAACTGCTCATCTGTTAAAGGTAAATAACAAATAATGTGCTTATTTATCTTATTTTAGGAGTGAAGTGCCATGAATTAAAACTAATCACATCACTTGATGGAAAAACTGCAAATGGTCTCTTAGGTTTCTGTGCTTAACATCCAATGTGAAGTACTGTTGATACAACAGCTCCCATTAGCCATGTGAAAAGGGATGCTGAAACCTGATAAAGGTTTGCAATGCAATAAACATCTTGTGGCCTTTTAGTACTACAGTGTATTTACTTTCATGATTTTTAGCATTTTATCCTAAAACATTCTTTAGCCACTTAGAAAACAAACATTTAAATCATTTCATCACACAGTGGAAACAGTAGTGACAAGATATCACATGGTTGTGTCATTTATTCCCCAGAATTTAAACTAGAGCAGTGACAGGAAACTACCAGCCCCCACTTTTACATTCTGAAAACACAGTTTCCAGGTGGGGCTTTGGCTCCTACCACAAACATCAGCATTTATGTTCTCGGATGAGCCTCATGCTGCCTGGTAGGTCAGTGCTGACCTGGGTTGTTGAAGCCCCGGGGAAAAGAATAAATCCCTTTGGCTGTGCATGCCTGGCAGTCAGCTCTCCGTGCCCTCGAACCCCCGAGCGAAAGGAGTAGTAGGGACCAAAGAGTTTCAGGGGAACCTCTGCCAGGACAGGATCTAGCAAGGCTCTCTGGCATGTTACCCTTGGGGAACTTTCCACAGCACTGCTGTGTCCTGTATGTTAAATAGGGTATCGGCCTCAAGGCCTCTGGTTCAGCTTTCACAATCTTTCAGGTTCGGGGAGGGGTGAGGAGGAAGGAAGAAAGGAAACTACGTCTAAGGGACAAATGTTCATCACTCCTGATACCAGTAGAAATAATAATATGGCAACTGTCATGAAACACAATGCACTGTTACTGAGGTCCTGCGTCTGTTCTTCATCTTTATTTCATAACCTTGATTCCTTGCATATAATCACTGCAAAGAGAAATGAGTCACACAGAGAACAGACACAATTAGATGCAATTAACTATGTGGAGGTGGAACCTTAGGAAATCTGTGCTGTGAAAATTGACAAGGCTTCAAATGTTTTCTTTTAAGGAAGCACCAACAAATAAACTTCTCTATGCTAAAGACATTCCGCTCTACAAGAAGGAGGTGAAAGCGTACTATAAAGCCATCAGGGATCTGCCTCCACTGACCACTTCAGAGGTTGAAGAATTTCTAACTCAGGAATCTAAGGTATGGTTGAGAAGTGGCAACTTCATTTGCTTTTATGTTAAGTTTTTTAAAAAGGAGAACTATCTGACCAGAACTGTTTTCTGTTTTAGAAACATGAAAATGAATTTAATGAGAAAGTGGCCTTGATTGAAATCTACAAATACGTAGTGAAATATTATGATGAGGTAAGCACGTCTGCTATTCCTGCTTAACCCCTTAACAATGTTAACTTGCTGCCTCAGGCTGGAAAGTTGGGCTCGACAAAGTAACCGAGGGCTGGCCTGGTGTGTGACTTACTGGCTGCCACTCCAGAGACAGCCCCTCGGTGACGGAGCCGAGGCTGCTCCTCCCGCTGAGCTGGGGGGGACCAGAGCAGTGCGGCCCCTGGGGCGGCTGGAGCCCCCACCTCTCAGAGGAGTCACAGGCCAAAGGTTTGTAAATGCACCGTTACTGTCACCACTCTGATTCACAGGGACAGTACCAACGTAATTCTCCCTGCAGTTTCGAGAAAGTTCCTATCTAGTCTAGACTTCTTGTTTTACTGGGTTTCCAGAGTATCTGCTAATGCCTGTCACAACTCCGGTGCATGCGCTCCATTTACCTCCCGATTCAGAAATCAGATTAGACTGTAGCACCAGGCCTTTCGATTTAACAGTCAGTAGAAACACCTCAACGGAGCACACGCAGCCTTACAGCAAGAGGTCTCTGCTCCTTTCCCATCATAGCCCTCTTACGCTCCGCTCTAATAGTCTTTCTCTTAAAGAAAAGAAGCTATACCTTCCAGTCCCTGCTATTGCTAACAAAAGAAATCTTTTCTCAACTGCAAGCACTTAGTCACAGGCTACCTCTAAGCTGCTTTGTAAGAAAATCCCTGCCCTCCGCTTTGCATGATGATAGGATTCTCCACTCCATTTTGCTCGGCAGCATCCTTGACAGAGGCTGTGTGTGCCTGCGCAGGGACGCAGATAAAAGCCAGCTGGGGGGGTGTTGCCTGAAGGCCTCCTTACCACTTGCAGCAGGTTGTCTGGGTCTCCCAGCAACCAGACCTTTCTATCTTTCATCCCCAGCAGCACAGCATCAGCACTTGCTGTAATCATCCAGCTCTCAGTCACCCGTTAGCTAGCTTACCACTTCTGGTCTCTAATATCTCACATTATCTGGGCTTGGCATCAAATCTTTGCCTCTTAAAAAAGCTTGGGATGATGCTCAGAATGGCACTACACTTTATTAAGCTCATTAGAATTGTTGACAGAGGAGACTTCAGAATGCTTTCTAATCTTAGGGCCCATTTTTGCGTTTTTGAAGCTAGTACTGGCTAAACTTACCCCATCCTTAGAAGGAAACCCTCCCTCTGCTTTTCCCTCTCTGGCTTTTGACTGGGAGTAGCTAAACCTCATTCATTGTTTGCTGAGACCTCAGTCACTTTGTAGAGTTGCCAGCAGAGAGTTTTCAGACAGCAGTAGTGCTCCTTCCTATCACCTGGGCCGGTGCCAAGTGGGCCGGTTAGAGGAAGAGAAGCAGTTTATTGCCCTCAGTTTATAAGGCAGAGAAATAAAATACCATTTGCAAATCTGCTTTCGGGTAAAACTGGAGCACTGGCCTTGCCTCGGACTTCAAGAGATGAGCATGTGTTGGATTTGTTTTGGTTTTCTTGCTTGGCTCTGTCATTCTTTTGTGGAAGTGTTGCAAATCCTGTAATCACAATGGCTTGAAAGGAAAACTACCAAAATAAAGTGTTCAAGTCAGAATAGAATGTTTACATGTAGGCAGGCATTCAGATGGATTTTTCTGCCACTAGTTGTTGGAATGCAGAAAAGCAGGCTTTAAAAACAGCAAGTAAAATAAGCACTAAAAAAATTATTCTCTTTTTTGCTAATTGTTAACAGATTGTCAGCAAACTTGAGCGAGAACGGGGGTTTGAAGAAGTCCAGAAACAGCTCCAGCAAGTAAAAGCGCTATTTGATGAAAAGAAAAAATGCAAATGGCTTTGAGCAGAGCACTGACTCACAGCATCGCTGTGGGGGATTTTAAATAAGCGCTGCTGCTCCCCAAACTGTTTTGACTGACTATATGTACAGGGTTTGAAACATTTGGACACTCTTCTCCACTCTGACCATTCCAAGTAATATCTACATTTGGGAATGAAGTATGGGCAGGGGTAGATATTCAAACGTGGGCATGTGAAAGCGAAAGTGAGTCTAGCGTTGGCCGGGCCAGCATTTTTAGGTACTTGAACACATGTACCTTTTGGTTCAACAATACTGCCTAAAAGTAAGCTTTCTGCTTACTTAAAAACAAGCCTGCAGGAGATGTGCAAACCACATTGCAAGGTCAGAGTTGCCCATGTGAACTTGTAAGTTGCTTAGCTCTTTTTTTTTTTTAAGAGAGAAAGCTGATGTTTCGCCACATCCTTTCAGCAGCCTTGGCAAACTGTGAGGATGAGCTCCGGCTTCAGAATACGGGTCAGCTGCAGTTTCCTTCCTTCCAGACAAATGTACGCTGGTTCCTGTTCAAAAAAAAAAAAAAAAAAAATCCAGCACCAAAGTGACACTTAGGACAAGTGCGTTTAGCAGAAAAAGTGGGTCTGAGGTTTGAAGGCCAAATGCCCCATAGCAGGACTTACCTTCCTGAGGTTAGAAATTCCACCTGCAAAGTGAAGCCAACCACTGAGCGGGGTGCAGCAGGGAGGCTTTTGGAGAAAGGAGCTAGGCTGGCATCAGTCTGTGTTTACATTTCTACCTTTCCATCCTTAAATAAGCTGTGAAACACTTGTGAGCGGCTTCACATGTGAAACCTCCGTGCAGCTGCACTGCATCGGAACACTGTTGTGATTTGATGAAGCAGCTGGCGACGGCCGCACTTTGGTGCCCAAACCTGGACTCCGGCGCACGATCGGCCCCGATGCATCAGTGCTGACAGTCCTGGCCAGTCTTGCCATGGGTGTACAGGGGCCTCACAGATCTAAAGCCAGCGGTTTTGGGGTTTTTTTTTTTTTCAGGTTGTCCACACAAAGGATTAGTTTAATATGTAAGAACAGGAGGGCTGGTGTATGTAACCTCTGGCTGTGTCTGAGAAACTGATACAAGCATGCTAGCTAGGGTTGGGGGTGGGGAGGGGGTAACTAACTGCCTTAGCGCTGCTGGGGTGTTTTTTGAGGCTTGGCGGTTTTAAAAGGCCGCTGTCCATTACATTTGCATTGATGGCTAAAGTTAGCCCAGCTGGAAAGCAGGTGCGTGGCCATGCTGCTGAGACGAGGCTGGTGCAGTGGCTACCGTGCGCAGCCACGGAGGAGCAGCCGTGGCTCTGGCTCTGCTACGGCACCAGCGCGGTCCCGTCCCCCGCTACGGAGCTGAAACGTTTTGTTGCCGCGGGCTCCGCTTCGGTCACGCGGAGACACTTAACTAAGGCTGCCGCCTGCCCTTAGAGCTGAGGTAAGGTGTTGATGAGACGGAGGTACGTTTCCACGCGTTCCCGGAGGGATCCACCACGGGAGGTGAGTGGCGTAGCGCAGTGGCCCACAGGAGAGGGAAGAGCTGTCCCCTGCCTTGGCAGTGCCACGGGCTGTGAAGGGCACAGGTGGCCCAAGTTTGGTATAGAAAGCCTGTGCTGGGGCTGTGCTGGCACCAGGCACGGTGCCCTGGCATGCGCCCGGCCAGTGCCGGTGAATGCTAACCACGCTTCAGTAGAAGCAAGGCCGCCTGTTAACGTGGAAAAAAAAAAAAAAGCAAAACCACAAACATTGCCTACTGGTCTGCCCCCTCCCTACTATGTGATTGCACAAGTTGTACCTCTTGCATAGCCAAGAGGGCAGCCACCAACCCATACTGTGATGGCTTTTTTTTTTTTTTTTTTTTTAAAGTCTTACACTTGCTCTTAACTTTACACTTTATACTTGATGGAATGTATGGCTCTGTTCAGGAAACTGCACTACAATGTTGCAGTACTTTCAGCAGTTCTCTGCCTGGCACAATAGATTTTGGTAAGTTTAATTTTGATTGGGAAAAAATTCACCCCCAACCCTAACCTATCTTGCCCTCTGTCCTTAGGAGTGGACTGTGGCTTAAGTAGCACTTAAGCTTAGAATACCTGTACTTAAGGGCTTGATTTTTATCATTCTTAACATTTTAAAGCAACATCAAATAAATTAAAAAAAAAAAAGCACAGTAATTTAATTAATATTAAAGGAAGGGCATGAGCAGATTACTCTTTCCAGTTAGACATCTCAGCAGTTCCGTTCCACTTCAGGTGTTTGCTGGCAGTGCATTTGAATGAACTGTGATAGTTTTGTTCAACAGTAACCTTCTGTACAGGCAGAAACCACCCCCTACCCCCGCAACGTTTCTGCTTGGAAAGCTGTAAAATATAATCTGTTTGCGTGGGTCTGATCCTGTGAACTTCACTGTATGTGTTTATATGATGAGGAAATGAAAATCGGTCCTATTCTGTATTTGTACTACTGCTTGTTTGCTACACTAGCTTTAATGATTTCTAGAGATTAAGTATGTGTTGAAGCAGGCCCTGTAGCCTTAGCCTACAGCCTGGAATAGGATTATTGCCTTTTATTCAAGCCTCCTAAACAGTGTCACTCTGTTAGTAAACCATTTAAAGTCATGCTGGGACTTTGTAACCCATCGAGTGGATCTCACAAAGTGATGTGAAGTATAATTAAGTGATTGTGGCTCTTTTGGTAGGTTTGGGTCAGCACACAAAACATTGGCACACCTTCCGTATCTGCAATTCACTGTTACTGTTAACACGGACAAAAAGAACCACCTCTGACTAAAGCTGTATGACGGCAACCCAACAATTCTAACAGCATTCTCCGAAATGAAAGCAAACTTCTCTTTAACTTATTTTCACATGTTTACAGGCAAACTGCTATGGCAAACAGTATATTTTCTAACACTAGCTTACAGAGCATTTTTTTGCAGTCATCTAGTTTAAAGTCAAATCTTACTAACATGTAAGTAATTCCTGTTGTACAGAAGTTAACCTGTTGTTTAAAATGAATGGTTAAAAAAAAAAGTGCAAATGACAAATACATGTTGGTGTTTGTAAGGGTTTATCTAGAATAAAATGCATTTGGAGGTTATTTTGATTAACTTGTGTATTTTAAAGTGTTTAAAAGAAAGCAAGCACAGCTTGTAGCAGTCCAAGGTCACGCAAGGAACAGCACGCAAGACACTGGCTGGCTTTGGCTGAGGAGGACCACGGCAGTTCCAGCCCTGCGAGGCTCCAAGGCACAGCCACCCGCCTCAGCACCGTGTGTTACAAACCACTTCTGCCACTCTGAAAGTTTTGTATTTGTTGGGAACTACAAAAAAAAGGAAGGTACGGTGCTGGGGGCAGAGGGGTACTGGCCTGAAACTCAGCAGCCGGCCCTAGGGCAGGGGAGGATTCCCGGGGTGGGGGATTCCCGGCAGCCTTCCCACCTCTGGGAAGCTGCGCAGGCCAGAGCCGTGCTACAACTTCATGCTTTAAGGCTCTGAGAGTATGATGATACTTTTAGAAAGCTGTCAAAATAATGTTAAAACCAAGGAGCTGAGACAGACTGGGAAGGGGAGCCCACGAACCAGTAGATAACCATCATTCTTCCTCCTGCTAATACCCTTTTTCTGCCCTCCAAGGCTTCCCCAGTTTGTATAACCCACCCTCCCTGCCCCCCGACATCAGATGAAGTCTTGCTGAAGACCACGTAACCAGAGCCAGGGACAGAAACGCCAGACTGCTGCGCGCCAGCTCTCTGCAACCATTATATACTGGTTAAGTGTTAGTGCAGGTGACATTTGGCAAAGCTGGCTCAGGCACAGAGAGTTACTTTTTCCAAATTAATCCTGCAGGAGACAATAGAAGTAGCTGCTGTTACTTCTAGTAGTTACACTGTTTTCCTCAGAGAAGTCTAACAAATTCCCCAAGAAAGTGCAGTACAATCCTTATACTTACAGGCTGCATGGAAAATAAAAAATGCAGCCTTTGAATAGAAAAGTTGAATCAATGACAATATCACCATATGCAACGTAGTTATTCAGTTGTCATTAGACTGTAGTAATAAAGCATATCCAATAAGCTATTAAAAGAAATCGCACTGCATATCTCACTGTCTCGTAGTTTCACTGTAGTATTTAAAAAAAACACCAAAAAACCAAAAACCCCACACCACAAACAGAAAAAATCACTCCTACACTTCCAAGACAGTTTTCACTGTCAAATCAAAAAAATTAATTGATCCTTTACAAGTTTCTGTTACTAAACTGATAATGAAGGAAGAAAAAAGATTTTAAATAAATACATTCAACCTTGAATAAATAATTTTATTGTAGTTAAGTAAACAAATTACAGTAGCAACAAATAAAAACTTACATTTTCATAATGTGAAGGCACTTTATTATACTTCATCTCGACTACATTATAGTAAAAAACCCGATTATTGCTTATTCCCATTACAAAAATACAAGAGGCACATTGTCAAGGGTAGGCAATAAAAGTTTCCAGCACTTCCTACCTTTCATTTCATCCTCTCTGTCTGCCTGGGAACTTCAAAATAACAATCCGAATGTGGATTACAGCATTGTTAATCAAAACAGCAACCCAGCAAAACTCCACACTGGTACAGTAACTTCTACATTGAAGGAGTAAGAGGATATTATCAAATAAGTTTTAAAGGATTTACCAAAAAAATCTGATCTTAATTTTTATTTTAAATGTCAGCACAACCCAAACCTTGATAAAAGTTTTTTAAAGTTTCAGTTGATGAGATTATTTCCTATGCTTTGACTTCCAAATAATTTTACATCATTTATATAAAAACATTTTAAAATGTAGTTAATCTTTCAATGCTTTTGTTTTGAACTATTACATTTGATAATTTATGACAGCCTATCAAAAATAAATACAAAACTATGCAGAATATATTTTATGCTATGCAGGCACATACAAGCATGTTTTTGGCCAAATATTAAAAGCATGTACAAAGGAGAAACTGCTGAAAACTAACAGCATGTAGAGTTTGCAGATTTTATTTGGAGTCCTCGCTTTGTGCATCACCTTCTCCAGCGATCTTGGTTCTAGCCAAGTCCCTGTATGCACCCACCATTGCTCGCTCTCTAGATGGTCCAAGATCTTGCAGCTGTTTTCTCTGTGTGGTTTCTAGTTCTTCCAACCGCTTGCGAAGCAGGGAAAGCTCTCTTTGATGCTGTTCCTCCTTGAAATTAAAACAACAACAACAACAAAGTGGCTTTATTATGTTTGCACACCTACAAGGGACCAAAATGGGCACTAATTTCCTTTTCTTTAATTAATGATTTTAAAATAAAAATTGTGAAGTCCAAAATATCCTTATTTGTTAAATTTTACTCCTCAATGTTTTGTGGGTATTGTTCTGACGTTCGTGATGAACAGCATTAGCAAGAAATACATGTGTAAGCGTTCCTCCTCTCAAATGATGAGGCACGCAGACCTGAGCTCACAGTTACCAAGAATCTGTAAAGTCAGCCTGGTCAACCTCAGCCAAAGATATTCACCCTCAGAAGCTCACCAGAGTAAGAAAAACTCTTTCAACTACACAAGAAACAAAGAGCAGCAATACTGCTTTTTAGTAATGAAACCATGGTGTGAGAACACCACTATGGTATTTCTTGCCCAGAAGGAGTCATTTAAAGCCTCTCAGAAGGACAAAGTATGGAGAATTAGGTTAAAACTGCCTATTTGTTACATTCTATAACGTATCATTTATCTTTCAAGAACTCCTTCCTATTGTGAGGAACAATACTAGAAGCATTCCTCAAAGTTTCCTTCCTCTACTCAAAGATCAAATACTCCTTCCTTAAGACTGAAGTCTGTAATGAAGGACTGTTCCAGTAGCCTCTTTTGTGCTATTATTTTCACAACTTTTAATACATCACCACCTGAAGAAGGGGGAAGGACACTTCAGGACCAGGAGGCAAGGCAGATGATGACATTATACTGACTGGATTGAGTGATGGTATGTTAGGATTCAGAATTAAACTCCGGAATTCATTGTGCCTACGTTGCAAGTCCTTTAGTCTCTTCTGGAGGCGTGCATATTCTTCATAGGAAACGTTCTGCCTAGGAAATAAGAGATTGCTTATTGCTCAAAATCTTTATTACCCCAACACAGAAGCATACCTCTCCACAAGTACTCTGCTGTTTACTATCACTATGAGGGAAAGCTATATACCAGAAGAACTGGAAGGTGGAAGAGCTGTGTATATTCTTCTGCCTTAATGTCTATCTAAAAGTCCCTCTACATATTAAGGTATCTGCTGTATTACAGATTAGAATTTACATGGAATAAATTAAGCTTTTAATAGCATTCACAGTAGTGAGTCACAGGAGCCACATTAAATTAAATATTATCAAGCCACATTAAATATTATCAGGCCCTCCGTAGGCGCTCAAGAAAGAAAAAAAAAAAAAAAATAGGAGTTTGTCTTTCAAAGAGGATGGTAAATCTGTTTCTTTCGCAATTCTGAAGTCTTTTTCACTTCCTTCTTTTGAAGGGACTCCTGCAACTGCATCTATCAGATATTTTTCCTTTATTTTTTCCTGAAGAGACAGCCCTGCAGTTGTCTTATAAGCTCTCAGCTGCCCATCCTAAATGGACTCCACTCAAAGAATTCTAGTGCTGAAAATGCCATCAGACTGGACTCCAGTTACTAAACTAAGTGTCATGTATCTTCAAAAATACTTCGTATTTTTAAGTCAGATCTTGGGCATATATCATTTTTCAAGCCAAGAAAAAGCAAAGTTTATTACCTATTTAACACCTGATTTTCTTTTTCTAGTTCTTCTATCTTGGCTTCCAAAAGTTCTAGTTTCTCTTGCATCCTCCTTTGTTTATTATCATTGAGAGTCTTTCTCTGTCAAACAGACATTTCAAACAGCTAAGTAATGCCTTGATAGATTAGATCTTGTAAAAATTAAATCTACACTGTACATGGTTTCAAGCTGTGAGTTTTTAGGATTTTCCTTCCTTAAGAAGAGGTGCTGTGTTGTTCGAAAGTTCTGAATCCTGATGATGGAAAACAGAAGAGATGGGAAATGATCCATAGCTGTGACTGAAAGATGCACAGCTGTCAGTCACTTGTTGGGTCAGTGACTAACTGTACTAACAAACACTAACTATATTTGAGAATTACAAAACTCATTTATACATGGTCATTTAAAGAACGAGTATAAACATGACAAAAAAAAAAGTATGCTTTTTGTTTGTTTGTTTTTCCTCATGTTAACCTCAATTTCTTACAACCTTAAGAGCTACTGGTAGGTTTCATAACCTGTGTATGTCCAATGTATAAAACTGCCAATTAATCTTGAGCTTTTATAAACAATTAATCAGCTTTTCCTTTCAAGTTATTTCATAAAAAGCAAGCTTAGGAGAAGATATAATATTTCAATATTCCATCAAGGAAAAGTAGAACATCATTTGTCTAGTATCCGAAACATCATCCTTGCTAATCAAGGAGTCCACCTCTTAAATAACCATATACAGACACACACACACACACACACACACACACACACACACACACATATGCAAAAAAA
Source organism: Aquila spilogaster (assembly GCA_024606505.1). Classification (NCBI taxonomy): domain Eukaryota; kingdom Metazoa; phylum Chordata; class Aves; order Accipitriformes; family Accipitridae; genus Aquila; species Aquila spilogaster. The sequence goes on from JANHGO010002467.1 coordinate 14,599, forward strand.
GCCTCACAAAATCTTTGATGGCATTATAACAAAGTTGTTGGCTGTAACATTCTTTTGCTTATCACTTCAACCTATTTCTATGCTAATCTTGACAAACCTGATATATTTTGTTATTATATAGAGTAGACTGCAAATAAACTCTTAATATTAAAACAATTCTAGTTGGACAAAGTAAAGCTGAACTTCTCATGAGGTGGATCATTCATAAAGGAAGAGTCAACATGCCTTTTTTTGAGCAACAGCAGCTCGACATAGCTTGTTCTTCACTTGGTTGTATTTCTCTTCTTTCTCTGTGATGCGCTGAGTAAGCACATGCTTCTCCTCCAGCCATTCTATACGTTTGTATTCTAAAGTCCTTTGAAAAAATCAGGTTAAAAGATTAAGAGGTTATATAGACAAAGCAGTGTGTTCGATTTAAGAGCCTTAAGGCTCTTAAAATAGATGCATCTTTTCACAACTCCTCCTTTTATATACTTGAAGGATCTGATTTAAATTTGATTGTGCTAACAATCTAATTGTGACTAACAACATTCAAACCTGTGCATTTACATCCTCCTAGGTTTTGTTCAACTATGAGGCAAATTTTGAAAACTGATTCCAATAAGCTAGTTAATTGTTGGCTGCTTGTTGGTTTGGCAGCATGCCAACTCATCCACGGAAAATTTCTAAATTCAGATCAAACAATCGCACTGGAACACAACAGCAGACACCTATGCCAAACATCAGTTGTCAAAAGTGCTGACAACTACCTTCTCTGTTCGGGAGGTAAGATGTAAGAGAATAGGTTGCTGCCCTGTGCAGTCTACTACACCTTTGTAACAGAGAAGTACAGACTTGACTAGTATGTGCTCACGGCCAGAACAAACACCAACACAACAGGAAGCTCCACCGACGTAGTTCCTAGACAACATTTCAGCTGAACACGCACTACTGACGGCATACGTTATCTGTTTAGGTCTTTGCATGGTTAAAACATACTAAAATTAGGCTGTGTTCTGTAGCAGTGGATAGGAAAGGAGCCAGTTTCTCTCTGCTGCCTTGTTTGCGCTATCTGCATTGTGGGTTAAAGCAGACAAGAATTAACTGCATACTTAACTACATTACTATTACAAAAAAAAAAAAAATAAAGACACGAAACTAAATAGTGAGATTCTGTGCAGCAGTTTTTAAGAAATGCAGTCCAAGGCTTGGTATCAGTGCATCCATACCACTCCAATCCTGGGCTGATGCAGTTTTCCTACAGGGACTAAGAATGAATCTCCATAAATTTCTCATCAAACAGCCTTTCCCTTCCCCACAGCAGAAGTATTGGGAATCATCCACTCTCATATCTGAACCAGGATCTTGGCCCACTTGGTACCTGTCACAGTTCTTTTAGTAGACCCAGTGGGGTTCCTGTCTTGCTGTTGACTATAAATAACTACTACTACCCAGGAAACAAAGAGCTTTCTCAAGAAGCACTGCTTAACAATAAAAGAATTTCAATTAAGACAGTGGTTAAAAATGCCATGAGCTTTTTTTTTTTTTAAATGCCACTAATGCTGTTCCTGAAATACTTAACAAGTGCCTGTTTGAGGTCATCTCTGATCTGTATCAGTCTCAGTTTGCCTTCAGCCCTTTTTCTCCTTTCACATTTTCATTTCCAAGCCTAAGATTGACACAGCCAGGCAGGCAGCTGCTTTGCCTACTTATGGTTCAGCTGGCATTATTTTATTTATCTGAAACTTTTTGTCTTGGGCTTTCTTATTTTTTGGTTCTTATTTCACTTCCTCTTTAAGCCAAGTTGCTTTGGTGCAACTTAATTCTTGGGAGTTCAAGCTCGTAAGAATTACTGAACTGAGGAAGGAAGCCCTATCACCCACAGAGTCAGAAAAAGAATGGAAACATGTCCCAGGGCTCCGAGGGTAACAGTAGGACCGACCTGGAGGACTTAAATGTAGGCTGCAAAGCTGCTTAATTTCTGTGGTATCAGCCTTGGTGCATCTCCCCTTATCTACATACTTATACAACGATCTCTGAGGACTGCCAAGTTCCTTCCACTGCCTTCCCAGGAAAACCTACTCCTGACTGGTCTATGGCACATAAATATGTAAATCACATTGTCACTGTTATTTGAGTGAGACTGTCAATCTCACTCAAAATATGAATACACCTTCCTAAAGTAAACATCCAAAGTATTTAACATGCTACTGACAACTGAACATACTCTGCAGTCCCAATGCAATAATCTCTTCAAATGTTAAACTGAAAAGCAATACTTAAACTAATGAAAACAGAGCAATTGCAGTACCAATTCGTAGCAAAAGAGAAGCTAGAACAAAAAGCCACCACATTATATCTTTTGGAAGTTTTCTATTTAATCTGGGATGCTGACTTTTTTTAAAACCCACCACACAATAATCCAGCACAAGTTAGACGTGTATTTGGTTATTAGGCTAGGAAATACTAAATAGCTATTTCAGACTAAGTGACAAATTAATCTTTAAATCTCAGGAAAGTGTTCATTGCTATATGGAGTCTGAACAAGACTTGGTTTCCTTCAGCATTTATTAGCATATTTTGATAGTATGTGGTCAAGCTTGTGCAAAAAAGGAAAGTGATTATTTTTAATTTTGACGAGAGCGACTAGAAGATATCCAATAAGCTTTTATTTGCCTCGTATCAGCTAAAAGGATCTAGTGGGAGGGGGGAAAAAAAAGTACATACACACATATACAGACTGGGTCCCTGAAACCTTATCAAAGCATAACACAATGCTTTTTTCACCCTTAATGCTTAAAACACTCTTAGAAAAACTGTGTGTGAAACTCTAGATCCACTTAAACTAATATAAGTTTGACATTCACTTCAGTATCAATAGGATTTTATTTTATACAAATAGTGTATTTCACTAGTCAATAAGTAATTGTAACAGACATGAATGGAAACAAGCCCCTATTTTTGAAGTTACCACAAGCAAAGCTTTTATACATTCTGCATAACAGAATGTATAGCCATTTTTTACAATTGTCCAATATGCCCAGTTTATTTTTAATTTCTGACTTCACTATGGATTGTAGATTCTGAATAAAGTAACCCACACAAAAGGAACACAAGCAATATGAAAAGGAAAAGTAAAGCCAAAAGGAAGAAAAAAATTACTTCTCTGTTTCCAGCTGAGCTTTTTCTGCCTGAGTCCTTGCATGTTGACATTCTTGTTTCAATCTCTCTATTATTTCCTTCAGCTTCTGATTAGACTCCAGCAAATCATTTTCTGATTGGGAAAGTGAGGCAAGCTGGAGTTGCATGTCATGAACTTGCTACAAAAAAAAAAAGAAAGAAATTTTTCCATTTGAGAAGGTATGCAAATAACTAACAATTAATTTTGAGATACTGAGATAAAGCAGAAGGAGGACACCAATTGGCTGCATTAGCTTTTCATAAGCTTTTCTTATTTGTTCCTTGTCTTCTTACTCAACAGCTTCTCCAGAAGCTTTACAGTAAATCACTACTAGACAAAGAAGGTGTTCTACTGTAATTAAAATGAGAAAGAGAAAGGGATGCAGGAGTCTTCAGTCATTGATGTGTCCCCCAGAACTTAAGAAATCCAACATTAAGCCCCAGGACTGAACAGAACTAGAGCACCACAACATTTAGCAGCAGAGCTGTGGAGCTACCCAGAGTCTTCTGTCTCATAACGCACAATGCATTGTACCAACCAGTTCACAAAAACAAGTACAGAGTCTGAAAAGTCCAACCTCTGCAGCCAGCACATAGAAAGGATGATTTCCCTTTCCTTTTTCTCCCTCCACATGGACACTCAGATACCTCAATTTCTGAAGGAAAAAAATATACTGCCTTGAACTTCAAGTGCACACAGCTTGCAGACTACTTTGATGCGCAGCTATGTTCTTACCTACTAAATAACATCATGGGTGAGCAGGAGTTAAAAGAATTAGGTTTTATTTTCAACACTGCCATCAATTTACTCTGCAATAGAAATATACCTCTTTACACTAGTTTATTCATTTATGAAACATCTGTTAAGCACTTGAAGAACCTCAGATGAGAGATGCAGTGTAAATGCAAAGCATTACCTAGAAACAATTTATAAGTCTCCATGGAAACTGAATCTCCAGTTAAATAGTGCATAACCATATTCAATACACCAGTCTATAAACATTCAGCTTTGAAATCCTTGGTACCCATGAAACACATTAAGCAAAAAGCTGTAATCCACTTATAAAGGTCCAGGAAAGCATGACTGATTTCTGAACACTTTCGCTTTTCACTATCTGTTGTATGTGTTTTGTCTCTCAGGAAAAAAAGCCTTAAAAATTCAATTTAATCTTCAAACACTGGAAATGATAACTGCAGGAAAGATTGTATTTCTCTATAAAACATTACAATGCAATAAAACCTTACCTGTTTCAGATCAGCACTTTCACGTTTCTTTTCTTCCAACTCCTCTGTCTGAATAGCTTGCTGTTGAATTTTTAATCTAAAATTGTATAAGATATCCTTATTTTTATTTAATTAAAATATAGACGTTAAGACAAATTGGTCTGACAATAGAATATATTGCATAATTTGAAAGGCTGGTAAATATTTAACTAAATGATGATTAAAAATGTATTTTTACTGATTATTAGAATTCATATAGGAGTAGATTTGTTGGCTTTTGGAGTCTGACTTTTGCTCTTTTTATCATATTAATGTTAATTAAAATGTTAATTAAGATAATGTAATTTTTAAAGGTTTGGATGAAAAATGTTATTCTTTTTTAAACAGCACATTTTTAGTTCTACTCTCTTTTTACACAACGCAAAAAAGATAATTTTGTTTAATTTACCATAATGAACATTTGTGTATCTATGAATAGTAAACTTTTATACTGATTACTGTAACGAAAATGGGGGGGGGGGAAGAGAAATTTGTGTTAAGGTTAGAAAAGCCACACTACCGCAAACGCTGAAGTTCCTTTTTGCTAGATTCTTCTGCCATCTGTACAACACGTAGTTTCTCTTCATACTGATCCTTTTCAGATTGTCTCCAAGAATCTTGTTCCATTTTCATCTTCTCTAGATCAGCTAATCTGTTCTCGAGTTCTAACCTGAGACATTATTCAACATGCACACAAGAGTCATGACAAAATGCCAGAAGCGTTTAGTTGCTAAGAATGACATTTTTAAAAGTTACTCAAAACACTCCTCTGTTAGAAGTTGAGCAGTAAATCAAAAAACATACTTTTCATCCTGTAAGGCTGCAATTTTTTCAAAAAATTCCTCTTTGGCAGCTTGCACTTTACGAATTAGCTCCCGATCCTTTTCTACTAAAAGCACCTTATGACGTTCAACAGCTGCCTTAAGAATTTCCTTGTCTGACAGCAATCCTGCATTATACATTAAAAAGAGTTAAAATGTCATTATTGATGTCAACCTGATGAAATCCAGTATTAAAATAACTTTATAAATCGATATAAGGGACCTAAAAATCACAATTCACGTGACAGAATGAATGAATGGGGAAAAAAACCAAGAAAAATAGAAGAGACATGGCCTTTCTTAGTATAACAGCAACATTTCAAAAGCTTTTGAAGAGTAACTGTTACTCTGGAATCTCTGTCTATGCAGGTTTATTATTTTAACATACAAAAGTAATGAAACAGCTGATATTATTATAGATTTAAGATCTAAAGCAATTCCTGCTAAGCAGTTGTGTCTGGATTTAAAAAAAAAAAAAAAATGTTTTCCACAATAGCTATGAGAAGGTCAAGGAAGAAAATCTGTAATTTTCTTTTTATCGAAAAGTTTGTGGTAAACAGTAACTGGTTACCAGTGAAACCATAGTAACCTGGCTACAACAAATCCCACATTTTAATCCACTCATATTACCATGAGGCAATTCTAAAATTACTACTCTACAGGCAGTGACAAAAGATGCAAATTAAAAACTTGTGACCAAGACACCTGTGTTCACCAGCAAATAAGCCAACATGCTATAACAATGACTCCTGGTTGTTTAGCTAATTCAGTGGTGCAAACTGGATTCCACAGCAAGTTCAGGTTAGCTTAAATCTTGTCTGTATTTAGTTTTGTATTTCATAGGGTCCAACATTTTTAGTTCGCAATATACTGTAAGCGCATTGTCGATACAGAAAACACCACTTTTACTTGCTCTTAGAGAACTTAGTATTAAAGCAAGTGAACAGAAACAACTATTCCAGGAAGATGAAGGTACTATTTGGGGGTTATGGCAAATCGGTGAGGACAGTCTGCTTAAAAGCTGTGTAGTGACTTAAATCATCAACACATAACTAGTACTAGAAAGCTTTGGCCTTTTCACTCCAGAAAGCTATTTCAAGTTGCCTACATACTCAGCTGTATTAGGTAGCTTAGAACATTGCCTATTTTCTTTAAAGAACAAGCTAGAAATTGTATTTTGTTTCACATGGCAACCTTACCCAGTTTTTATTGATTCCATGGACACAGAATCAGAAAACAAAACAACCACTGAAGCCCTATGGTATGTTACAGTTTCAAGCAGAGTGTGAAAGACACTAGAATTTGGCAATAATAGAAAAAATAACCATATGAAGTACATGATTTGAAACAGATTATGTTCAGATTGTGTCACAGATTCACTAATTTACATAAATGCAAAATTGTTCGTAACTGTTCTTAACCTAGTAGACCAAGTGAAACAACAGTTATTTCAGATACAAAATGAATTGTCAGATCTATAACTTAGACCAGAAGTAGAAGGTGAATGCTGCTGGGGAATGTTTGGAGGAAGAATAATTGTAGTATTCTAACTAGAAGTTACAAAAGAAATCATTAGAAATTAATTGCAGGTTTTACCATCCATTTCACTTTGAATCTTGTTTCTCTCTCTTTCTACCTCACTCTTTGTTCTTGCTGCCTCCAGTTTGACATTTGTTACTTCCAATTTATGTGAATGTTTAAGTTCTTCTACCTATGAATTAGGAAAAAAAACCCAAATCAAGTAAAATAAATATATATATTATTCACAGCTTTACTGTAAGTTTTTCATGTGATACTTTGCGAACAAGAAAGTCTGCCAAATAATCATGGACTATGCTTATTTTAAAAATACCTTAAAAATTTTTTTTTCTTCCACTGCTTTCCTGAAGCCAATCCAGAATATCTACTCCTGTAGATAATTTTTAGTGGTGATTATATAGATACTGTAACACAAAAGCTATTGGCATGATCTGATTCCCCAAATCATAATCAGTGCTATTAACTGGTTCTTATTAATTCCTCAAGTCACACACTGAAGATTACTGAATGAGTTGTCAGTCACGTTGAGATGCCAGTTTTATATATTCCCTGATTAAAACAATCAAAGTGCTGAAACACAACATATATTCCAGGAACCGGGCTGTCTGACTATTGACATGTATTTCATCTCTAACGTCCTGGTTTCAGCTGGGATAGAGTTAATTTTCTTCCTAGTAGCCAGTATAGTGTTATGTTTTGGGTTCAGCAGGAGAAGAATGTTGATAACACACTGATGTTTTCAGTTTTGGCTGAGTAGTGTTTGGACTAAGTCAAGGATTTTTCAGCTTCTCATGCCCAGCCAGCAAGAAGGCTGGAGGGGGACAAGGAGTTGGGAGGGGACACAGCCAGGGCGGTGACTCAAACTGGCCAAAGGGGTGTTCCATACCATTTGATGTCATGCCCAGTATATAAACTGGGGGGAGTTGGCTCGGGGCAGATCACTGCTCGGGAACTAACTGGGCATTGGTCGGCGAGTTGTGAGCAATTGCATTGTGCATCACTTCTTTTGTATATTCCAATCCTTTTATTATTATTGTCATTTTATTATTGTTGTTGTTGTCATTATTGGTTTCTTCCTTTCTGTTCTATTAAACTGTTCTTATCTCAACCCACGAGTTTTACTTGTTTTTTCCCCGATTCTCTCCCCCATCCCACTGGGTGGGGGGGCGGGGGGGGTGGGGTGAGCAAGCAACTGCGTGGTGCTTAGTTACTGGCTGGGGTTAAACCACAACATCTAACCAGCCAGTTATTACAAGCTACAGTGTAGAAAAGTTACTCTTTGAAGAAGCATTGGTGACATATGCACAGATGTGCAGGATTGCCTTTGAAAACACGGTTTCTGAGTAAATACTATACATCCTACAAGCTAGCCTCTGAATACTGGGGCGTTTCTGAAAAGACTACTCATTGGAAATACCTTGCTATGACACTGATCCAAATTGCATAAGACCCTGATGCCTCGCTAACTCAAGCATTAGCATGTCAGTTTACACATACTTCACTTCTGACTAAAGATCACTCAAAGTCAAGCTAAAATAAAGTTAAATTTAATCTCCCTAAGTAAAACAAAACAGTAATATGCAAAACCAGATTACCAATTGCTCCCCCAAGTAATTTCAATTTGGTAACTACTTATAGTCCCCCCGACCTCCTGGAGTGCTACACTACTTCCTCAAAATCCAGGTCTTTATAGTTTTAAAGTGCATTTTAATTCAAATACTTCTCTACAACCGTGACACACACATCAAATGGCCTCATAAAAGCAGGAGCTTTAAGAACATCAAATCAAAGACAATTACTGCTTACATGGAAACTTTCTATAGTTTAGGCATTTGTATGGAGTAATTACACGGTCAATGAGAATTAAATATCTAGAGGAAAGCACTTATAATAAAAATCCATTCACAATGACAAATGTAATTACAACCTGCTAGCATATACAAGTGGCAAAAGGGTAAGAATGACATAGTAGCTTATTAAGTAACTACACGGTGGATTTGGTTGCTTAAATACTAAGTTGAGAACATTTCAGGGCAACTTGCAAAGATTTAAGGTGGCTTTTTTAAGGCACAAAATCTGGAAGATCAGTGCGTGCACCTGTGCTCAGGAAGAAGTTTGAGTGGGTACAGAAGGGGGTGGAGGTTAGTATAGAAATTAGTTTCTACTTTCCTCCCTTCAAGAAACATCACTGAACATTTTAATTTTCTCCTGCTTCCAGTTGATACAAAAAGTAAAGACTGTAACAATCTTCTATATATTCTGATAGACAATTGGTTACTAAATGTTTAACAGAAGTTTTCCCCTCCTATTTATTTTTCATGTGAGACAAGTATAACATTGTATAAAGAGGCTTTAAATACTGGTATAGGTATATTCTGTTCTTAGGGTAAATGAGACCTTTTTTGGATTAAGGACCAAAATGAAATACTTCACACTCATAAATGTGCACTGTAAAGCCTGTTTTGAATTAAATCTGAGATTGTTAAAAGAACAACTATGGTAGAAGTTAAAGTTTTCTTCCTGTATTGTATCTTTCTTGAGGCATATTATGACAATATTAACTACCGTACCCATTCAAAGCACGTGTCAGTGTTATTTTGGAAAGTAGATTCAGAAGTACAGGATAGCTTTAAGTCAACAGAGCTTAAAATAATTCTGCATTCAGCTAGATTTACAAGACCAAAGTTACTGGCTTTACAGTTAGTTCAGAACTAACTAAAGCCTCTCCAGAACGGTAAGAAAACACATGGGATTAAATTTGCTACCAGGAACTGACAGATGTGATAAAAATTTACTACCCAGTATTCTCTCCAGAAAGGAGGGAATAAGAGACAGCAGAAAGCTAACATTTACTCAAGTAACTACTTCATTAGGACTAGTATCCTGACTCAGATTTACATAAAGTAATGTAAGTATTCTGCAACATTTAAAGGTAGAACAGTTTACTAGTGTTTCAATTTTTCTTGTTTATTCAAATAATCACATATGAAACTGCACAAAGGATCTGTCTTTTATTAAGTTGTGTAGCTGAAGAGTCACTGCAACCAGATAAAACTCTGAATCTGACACCCATACTAAACTAGTTATGCTAAAATACTAAACAGTGATGTCAAGTTTCTTAAGCACTTTCAGGTTTTCCCTAAACTTGAAGCTTTCTGATCTTTTTTATCTTAAGTATTTTTCTAGAAATTAAGATCTCAAAAAAAAAAAAAAAAAAGCATACAAACATAGAACAAAATCTCTCAGATCTGGTGCCAACCCAACAACTAAGATACTCAAACATGCTGCAAGACAACGATCTACTTAAAATGATACGATGCAGTACTGTACAGAAATGTTTCTGTACAAGCTATGCTGGCATTAGCCCAAGAAGAATGCTATGTTAGTGTGACTATTCTTCTTCTAATATAACCTAAATCTCCACAGGTGATTCCAATGCAGCTTGCTTCCTGTTGCTAACACAGCCCATTCAGAGGATACTTTTTAAGATCTCTAGAAGCCATAGCTCCATTAAAAAAAAAAAAAAAGAAAGAAAAAAAAACAATTTAAAGCTCTATTGGACTTTGCACACTTTATGAAAAAGTAATGCTTGTTTCCATCAAATAGGGCTGGCTATTTTCATGAGTACTAAAATCATGAATATAAAGAAAGATACCTCTTCAAGCCCTGTTGTGTTTAGAAAAAAAGATCTAGAAAATGAAATAGAAAGAGCATAACCTCAATCTTTAGAGATACTTTTAGGGATGATGTTTTTCCTGTAAAGTCACATATTCTGTATCTTCCAACTGAAATTGGGAAAAAAATTCCAAACCTATTTTAAGTCACAGCAGAAGACATTATTATTTTATTCTTAATGTAAAATATACGGAAAACGTGAACATAACAGGATATGAAGAATGTATTTCAGATACCATAAAAGCACTTACTTTGGTAGCTAAGGCATTGACTTCTCGTTCAGATTTGTGAAGTTTGCTAGTTAAGAGAATGTTTTGCTCATGACTCATCTGCAGTTCTTTCTCAATTCGATCAATCTGTAGTTCAGCAGACTTCTTTTCTGCCTTGAATAAAGGAGGTATTTGTAAGATTATTTTTTTTTTTTGTGAGCAGGGCTGTCTCTTGCTATTCACTTGAAAGGTTCAATTGATCTGGGCTTTCAGATATTACTGACTCTTTATATTATAAATATTTATATATTATATTATTATATCTTTGCTCAACAATATGTTCCAATACAACAAGGGTCTTGAATTTTACTCAAAAGTCACAACTGTTTTTACTAACACTGCCTGCACAGAATCACACACATTTTCAATCCTACTTCACAAGAGGCAGAGGTAATCTGACTTGGTTAGGAGGCAGCAGGTATTCCTACTAGTAAATTACTGGGCTGTAAACACCAGTATGACTCTAAGTGGTGCTTAAAAAGATGTCATACGTTGGCCTATACAGTTATACTAACTAAAGAATTAACATCATGGAGAGGAAATAAAATGTAATTACTGTGACTATTATAGACTCAGGACCCTGAGCTTTACTAAGTATCAAAAAGGTAATCTAACCTATGATATCACCTTTCTTTTTCTGAACTGACCTATTTCCAGCAGGACTTTTTTTTAAGTTTTCTAAGTTAAGAATATTACAGCACTGTTCTTTTTAAGTTGTGATCAGAGCGTTTTGTAACAAAGGTGTACAGCACTGATAACAATAAAAAGGAAAATGAACCATCTATCTGTATGCTGCAACTCTGCAAGAAATCTACATAGAAAGACTCACTACCTAGAGAGATAGCAAGAACTGACAGGAGGACTGAAGACCACAGATGAGGAATACAGTGGAACCCTGGGAAAAATACAACAGGCCAGAAATACCAAAGCTTCTTTAAGGGAGAGCAACAGCCAAGAACTAAACAATTACAGTAACGTGTTGGAAAGAGGAGAGACACAGGTAGGCAAGAAAGAAAACAACACGTGAGGAAAGAATTAAAGGAATAGGGGAGCATCTCATGACATTTTTTTAAAGAATAAAAAATTTACTGTAGCAGATGCTTAACATATTGTCATCAGTTTCTAACTCCAGCCAAGTGACAAATGCTGACATGACCATCTTACTGACTGCAAACATGGATATCATTCGCATGTTTAAAAACAAGATCATTCAGCAGAATCTCTCAGTTGAGCTCTCCACCTTTCCAAAGTTGAATTGGCAGTACGTGACTCCCAATTTACTTACAATTTGTTTTTAAATTTGAAATGTACAAATTCAAATTGTAGAGTCAATGGCAAAGTTATCAGTGACTTTAGTGACAGTTCAAGTGCTATTCTCACTACACTCTACAAGGAGGCAAAGTTTAAAAAAAAAAAAAAAAAAGATACTTACCTCTAGAGACCTTGTCATAGCCTGCATCTCAGCTAACTGTCGTACTTGTACTCTTTGAACATTTTCTGCTTGCACACCACAATTGTCTCTTTCTGCTCTCAGTTCTGCTACTTCTGCTTCTAAGCCTTTTAATTTCTGATACAGTTGTGCCTTTTCTCTAGAGAGTGCCTCCACGCGTTTACTGTCCCTCGTGGGATCAACACTCAGCAGCTGATTATGGAGTTCTTCTTTATCCTTCTCCAGCCTTGCAATCTGATAGTTGTTAATCAGAAAAATAAAAGCTTTTACATTAGTTAGGTGTCAGGCAGCAACAAATACAGCAGTTGACAATTCAGGAAAGAGTACCAGTGTGCATTTAAAATATTAAGAAATTACATTCACAGTTATTTTCTTTCTTAGAGTAGGAAAATCAACAGACCTATTCTTCAATGCCTTTTTTGCTTCAGTTTTCACTGATAAGGCTTGTCCTCAGGCCTCAGCTGTCCCTGAGCTGCCTAGCAGTCTGTGGGAGTAAAGCAGTACCCAGAGTAGAGGAAGAAAATGTTAGGGATCATTTAATCCACTGGACACACACAAGTCCTTGGAACAGATCCAAGCGTTTTGAAAGAGATCACTGGTATCATCGCAAGGCGATTCTCTATCACCTTTGAAAAGTCACGGCGATCAGAGAAGATTCCTGATGACTGGAAAGAGGCAGACAGCACACCCATCATCAAGAAGAGCAAAAAGGTCAAGAAGAAGGATCCAGATAACTACAGGATAGCCAGCTTCACATCAGTCTCTGTGAAGGTTATAAAGCAAAACGTCTTAAAAGCCATTTCTAAACACATGAAAGACAAGGTGATGGAAAGCAGGGTTTACCAAGGGCAAATCATGCCCGACTTCTCTGCTTTCTAGAAGCAGGTGACTGGCACTGCAGAGGAGAGGGCAGTGGCTTTTGTATACTTTGATTTTAGCAAGGCTTTTGATACAGTCTCCCATTATCTCTCTCACCAACTTGGTGACATATGGGGCTAGAAAAGTGGATGATAAAGTGGGTGGAAAACTGGCTGGACTGCCAGGCTCAAGAAGTGATGATCAGTGGTACAAAGCCCAGCTGACTGCCTGTAGCTAGTGGGGTCTTTCTGAGATCAGTACAGGGTCCAATACTGATTGATGTCCTCATTAGTGACCTGGATAATGGGATGGAGTACACTTCCACCAAGCTTGGGGGTGACACCAAATTGCAGGGGGAATGGTCAATGTGCTGGGAAAGCAGAACTGCTCTTCAGAGGGATCTGGACAGGCTGAAGGAATGGGCTGACTGGAACCTCTTCAACAAGAGCAAGTCATGTATCTGGGATGGAGTAACCCAATGCAACAGTACAGGCTGGGGGCAACTGTCTAGGAAGCAGCTCCATGAAAAAGGATCTGGGCATCCTAGTGGACAACAAGTTGAACATTAGTCAGAGTACCCTTGCAGCAAAGATGGCCAACTGCATCCTGGCAGATTGGCAGGAGGATAGCCAGGGAAGTGATCCTTTGTCCCTTTCCAGTACTTGTAAGACTGCATCTGGAATTTGTGTACAGTAGATGAAGAATAATGACAAACTAGAGCAAGTCCAGCGGATGGCCACCAAGCTGGTCAGGTGGTTGGGGAACGCGACATAGAAGGACAGGCTGAGACAACTATGCCTCTTCAGCTTGGAGAAGAGAAGGAGATGCATGGTGATGGGAAGAGAGGCAACGGACACAGCTGGAATATGTGAAATTCCAGTTAGGTATTAGGAAAAAAAGTTTACCATGAAGATGGTTAAATACTGCAATAGTTTGCCCAGAAATGTTGTGGAATCTCTATCCTTCCAGATGTTCAAGACTCAATTGGACATGGCCCTGAGCAACCCGATCTCATTACGCTTCAATATTTTAAGCACGATGTTGGACTAGAAGGAGGTTTCTTCCAACTCATATGATTCCACAATTCTACAATCACAACAGAACTCAAATCTGTTAGTAATTCAAGACAGCCAACACAATTGGGCCCTGTCAGATAGAAAATAAAGAAAAAAAAAAATCTTTCTGTTACAAGGTAGTACAATAGGTACAAACTAATCTAAAGACTGTAACTAACAAATGTATTATATAGATTCCAGTGTTTCAAAATGAGTTATGTGGACTGAATGTAATACTGGGGGCAAAAGAGTGAGAAAGTAAGGTATGTAAGAGTTCTCTTGGTATTTGGAGACTAGTCCAAACTCTGATCCACAGCAGTGCTTTCAGAGGTTGCCTCAGTGATCTCTATTGGAGCAAAGCCAATTTCTACAGCAAAAGCCCTCCAAATCCCTTTTATGAGGAGATTCAAACACTTATTGCATGACGTGCCCAAGCCATCATTTAAGAATTATGATGTTTTTGTAGCTTCCTTGTGCTAAATGGCATAGAAAGTTAAAAAGGATCTAAGAGAAAGAAACTAGACCACATTGTGCCCTGGGCTCAAGGTAGTTTCATTCTCTGCAAGTGTGCTAATTAGCTGCAGGACTAGCACAAACTCAACAAGCCCACAAGAGAGGCAGGCTGTAAAGCAGCATGTGGGTTTAGCTCCGGGAAGGACAACTGTTACGTTTTTAATGCATTCCATTTGCAAATTTGGATTGATTTTGAAAGTGATGATTGCTTTGATTTGTGTCTCATGTTTGGATTAATACATTCAAATCTGGCATCTTAGGATATATGCTCCCAGACAAATACTTAAATGAATATGCAAATAACATGCACCACTCATTTACACTGCTGCATATATTTAAAAGATAAATAAGCTGGCAATTTATTTAGTTACACTTTTGAAAGTCCAATTCTGAAACAGAAAATTCATGAATGTTTCTTTCAAGAGTTAATACAACTGAAATAAAGTTACCAAAGTTTTCAGTATCCTTTTGACTGCCACTGTCATGATCCAACTTAGTTGCAAAATATACCCTTGTCTGGTTGTTGTGGTTTAACCCCAGCAGCAACTAAGCACCACGCAGCCGCTCACTCA
The DNA here is from genome assembly GCA_024606505.1 of Aquila spilogaster. NCBI lineage: Eukaryota > Metazoa > Chordata > Aves > Accipitriformes > Accipitridae > Aquila > Aquila spilogaster. The sequence goes on from JANHGO010002467.1 coordinate 29,773, forward strand.
CTCCCCCCCCACCCAGTGGAATGGGGGAGAAAATCAGGAAAAAGAAGTAAAACTCGTGGCTTGAGATAAGAACGGTTTAATAAAACAGAAAAGAAGAAACTAATAATGATAATGATAACACTAATAAAATGACAACA